>JAMKPZ010004317.1:0-39118 GCA_024699675.1 Amphibolis antarctica
TTACAATTACATTTAAACAAATTTTACAACAAAATTAAATTACATTTTAAAAAAAATTACAAATTGAAAAATTAAAATTAAAATATTTTAATTATGAAATATTTAAGTTTGTAAGTTGCTCTGTAAAATCTTCAACTTGATCTTATTCACGGAGTGCAGCAAGTTACCAGTTTTTTACACACATTAATGTTTTTATTATATTTTTTTTAAACTTGCATCTTCGGTCATCAAACACGTTGCCACTCATGCTAAAAACTTGTTCACAAGCTACTGAAGATACTGGAATTGTTAATAAATCATTTATAATATTGGAAAAATTAATGATTGTTGCCTCCATCAATCTAAAATATTAAACGTATTTAAGTTAGAATGTTGAGTAAATAATAATGATTGATGATTCGTTGCATTAAAAGTAATTAATTCTTGTCTAGATAGTATAGGATTATAATTATATGATGATGATGCTGGAATATCTTCGTCAAATCTTGAATCTTGTAAAAATGTCAAAGAATCTAAAAATGGTCCAACATTTGATTCTGGTATTATGAACATTGGTGGAGGAGAATGTTCTATTCTTAATTCATATCTTTGTGTGTATAAATCAAACATTTGATTTAATTGTTCTTCTATTGTACTAATATTTAATTTTAAATCTACATCTAAATTCATTTATATTCCCCTAATTAATTTACTAGCATATCTTATTTTACACCTAGGATTTAAATATAAATGATGCAACGCATAGACAGATGTAGAATAATAAATTCTTGATAATCTAACTGTTGCATCACAAAAATGTTTTAAAAATTCAACAAAATATTTTACAATTTTAAAATCATTCTCAGTTAATTATTTTTGATAATCATCACAATGTGATGATTATACAAAGATATTATTGAAATTTTATATAGTAATACACTTTCTAATATTAAATATAATGAATTGTACCTATGTTGAACATTTAAAGAGAATTTTTTATGCGATATTTCAAAAGTATTATATGTTTCATTAAATTGTTGTTGTCGCTTTCCTGAATTAGTTATAAAACTTACAGCATCCCTAATAAGTTCGATATAAATTTCAATTTCTTTTACACCTGATTGTATAATAATATTAATTATGTGACACATACATCTTTGGTGAAATAATTTAAAACCATTTAGTGGATTTATTCTAGTTTTAAACATTGGTATTGTTGCAGTATTATTAGCTACATTATCAAAAGTTATACTACCTATTTTATTTCTAATTCCATATAAATCAAAAATTTTCATAATGTTTGCAAAAATTGTTTCAGCAGTATGTGGATGTTGAATTTTTCTAAATCCTATTAATCTTTTTTGTAAAGTCAAATCCTATGTACCTATTTTTAGTTCTATCCGACTAAATATCTGAAGTGTATATTATACATGTCATTATTGTACTCATAACATTAATAAGTTCTAATCTAAGCTTATTAAATGAAATCATAATATCTGACCTAATAGTATTTCTAAATACATGTTTATATTGTAAACAATATGCTTTACTAATATGATTATTAAAATGTTTATTTCCTCTAAAACTTATTGGTAAATTTTCTGAACAAATAAATCTAGTATGCAAGTCCCTAGACCTTTCAGAATCATAAGTCCATAAACTAACACTACCCTCAGGAGTAAAAGAAAGTTGGGTTTGAATTGTTTTATCCTTATTCTTATTTTCATATGTACTAATATGCCTAGTTAAATGACTTGTACCGCTAGACATTTTGCAAGAGAAGTCGGCATTACAGAGGTTGTAGAAGGCTCGTTCCTCTTCTGTGTCATCCGCCATAGCTTTCATCATGATTGTGTACTTTGACCAGATGGAAGTTCTCTTCCAAGACTTCTTCGGCGACACAGTTGAAGTTGAAGCTTCAGTAGTCTTCATTGACGGTGTTACTTCAGTTTTAGGAAAGTTTTGTTGAGGATATCCGTAGCCTAAAAAACTTTGGCCTTAGTAGTGCACCATTGTTTGTGACTTAAGTGAGAAAATTTGAGAAATTGAGAATTGAGATTAGAGTTTGGAGAATTTGGAGTGAAGGAGATGATGAATGAGTTGGGTGAAAAATAAAATCCAACTCTCTCAATTTATAGTGAAAAGTTGGTTGAGCCATTGAAGTGGAAGCCAACCATTTCACTCGGTAGCTGATCGCCCGTTGGGTGGAAGCGGGCCACCCGTTGCCCGAAAGTGGGCCGCCCGTTGGGCGAAAGCGTGCTGACCATTGCTGCGTTGGTGCGTTGCACCTTGCAAGCCGTGACCCGACGACCAGTCCCCCCCCACTTTGCACCTTGCACCCGGTTGCACCTTGAACCTTCCGCGACATTTCACCCCGGTTACTGGCTCAATGACCCGGTGGCCAGTCCCCCTACCGACCACACGACTCGTTCTGCCTCCTCCCGCGCATACGACCGTTCACCTCGCTGGCCGCACAACCCGGCGGCCCATCATCCTACTGGCGACAGGACCCGTTCAGCCCTCTCTTGCGCACCAGCGCACGCGACCATTCACCTCGACTGCCGGCCCAATGACCCGGCGGCCATTCCCCCCGCTGGCCAGACGACCCGTTCTACCTCCTCCCGCACGCACGACCGTTTATCCCGCCGGTCGCACAACCCGGCGGCCCATCCCCCCGCCATTGACATGACTCATTTGGCCCTCTCCTGTGCACGCGACCGTTCATCTGTCTACCGGCCCAATGACCCAGCGGCCAATACCCCCACCGGCCACATGACCTGTTCTGCCTTTTCCTGCGCACACGACTGTTCACCCTGTTGGCTGCACAACCCGACAGCCGGCCTAGTGACCTGGCGGCCTATCCCCCCCCCGCACAACACGGCGGCCTATCTTGTGTTGGGTCAGGCCATGCCTATTTTGTGCTAGAATTCGTGTTATGCCGGTATGATACGAACTACTTAGGAGTCCGGCTCAAGTACGACTCACAGCACGAAAAATTTTTGTGCTGTGTCATTGACCAGCACGGTTTGACCGTCTCAGGCCGTGCTTGGGTCGTGCCAACACAGCCCATTGACAAGTCTAAGCTTGGGAGAGTGTGGTATGAAAGAAAATGCTGTTACACAGATGATCTTCATTTTGTGGCGAACTGGATGTGTATGAGTTTTGCAATATATTTCTTTTGAGTGTGATACTGCAATAGATGTCTATTAAAAGATGTTGTTTATATGTTCTTACAAATTTCTCAGTCTTTAATTTTATTGATTACACTAATGCATAACAGAGAAGTTATCTACTCCAGTCATGAGCTAATTGAGCTCCTTTCATGTGGAGCATGGTGCATCTGTGGGGTCCATACAACCCTCAAAAAACCAAGTCATTGTAAAAGTAACTCTGCCGTGCCCTGAGGGCACGAGGAAAAAAATTGTGATGCATGATAATATTTTTAGCCATATTTTTGGTCATTTATGCTTTCAGCCAATTACAAATTAAGTAATTTCCTTTTCAGAGATTTGGCTTCCTTCGCTACTTTCGCATGTTAACCTTTAAGGCAGTCAATCCAATGATGAATCTTGGAGTGAAAAAGCAGCTTGACTTTCAAGATTTAATTGAGCTACCAAGTGACCTAATGCCTTTATCCTCATTCATCACATTGTTGAGGTGTTGGGGTGATGAACAAAGTAAAAATCATACAAGTGCGTCTCTTTTTAGAGCCATCTGCTCTGCATATGGGTGGCCATATTTTCGTTTGGGTCTACTAAAGGTATATTTACTTAGTTTGTTATTGTTCTTTGTCGAAATTGAAACAATTTTTGATATGTTCTCTAGAAACAAATAGAGTTAGGATTTCTCAAGTATTATGTATTATATATTGTTTGCAAGGACAATGATATTGTGCATGCTTTCCAACCTATGATACATTGATACTTGATCCATGCCTGGTATCCATGTTGGAGAAGATATGACAACAATTCTAATATAGGATATAGGACTTGTATCATGGGTGTGCTCGTGCCTTGCCTTTGATGAAGATAATGATTTCTCCATTCATGATCAAATTGAGCAATTTTTTGTCTTAACTTTGCACTGTAGTTTTCTCTTTTTTTAACTATCACTCATGTTTGATGTCAAGAATTTTATTATATTTTTTCCTTTGTCCTTTCCCTGCTTATCCTTTAGATAAGCTTGCCATTTGCCTTTTGCCTTTTGCCTTTGACGGAATTTGTCTTACGGTTAAAAAAATCTGCACTGTAGTTTGAATAATGAAGCTCGTGGCCTTTTGGGTCTATGTGGTGGCATGATTGCTAAAAGCCAACTTATACTTTTTGTAGGCAATGAATGACACCATTGGTTTTGTAGGACCATTACTCCTCAACAGGCTGATTTGGTTCCTTCAACAAGGTTAACATTCTTTTTAAGTGGATGATCTTTTTTTTTAATGTATGATATAGTATTTTGAAACTTATTGTAGTGGATGTTAGAAGGCAAATGAATACTTACAGGATATATTGATACCATAAAAGATATGTATGAAAGATCATTTATTACTGATAAAACTGCCATAATAGATAGAATTTCCGCTAGGAGAAGCTAAGAAATTTCAAATAGATATAGGTTTATATTAGGGGTTCATTTGTGCCTGACGGAAAGTTCAAAAATGGAAATAGAAATAGAAATGAAAAATCTAAATAAAAAAGGAAATTAAAAGATAAGAGTGTAAGAAAAAAATAAAAGTTTTGTGTACGTAATAGAAAGTCAAGAAAGTTTAAAAAATGATAATTTTTTTAGAAAGTTAGGAGAATGTATATTAATTGAAACTTGTAGATACAAATATTTTAAAAATCTGTTTAAATACAAATAATTAAATAAAACTAATTGAAACTTATAAAAAATTTATTTTAATTATGATTTTTTTAAAATTTAAAAATTCAATTTTTTTTTTAAATTTAAAAATCTGTTTTAATAAATAATTTTTAGAATGTTTAGAATTAATTGAAACTTATACAATATTTAAAAATATATTTAAGTTCTTTTTGTCCCACATAAATAGATTTTTTAAATATATTTAAAATTTTGATTTTTCAGTAAATTCCCTACGAGGTTGGATTTTCAGATGTTGAAGTTGTGACAGAAAGTCTCTTTCCAAGAGGGTTGGGTTGGAATAGGCGGAATCTCAAAGTATTTATATGAAGGAAATTTCTAAATTTCTTTCCCAAAATATTGAATGACGTAAACAATCTAAAATCTCAAAGTACATTTCAGACCTTTTGTTTTCAGACTTTCCAATGTATACAAAACCCCCCTAGGTCTTTTCTAAGTCCATATATATTTATCTTGGTTATGAATGAAATAACAATGAAAATTCAAAGAGAAATACTCTAGTATATGCTATTTGCTAAATGATATTGATTCATGAAAGTAAAACAAGAATTAGTTTTAAATTAGAATCATGGAGAGATATTTTAGAGTCCAATGGATTTAAATTAAGTAGGTAAAAAATGAATAAATGGAGTGTAGGTATTATTGAGTAAATAATTTATTAAGGTTGTGCACAGTAGGTTTAGTCTCACATTACTAGTGATAAGATGGAAGAAAATAATTTTGTGTTCTCATTAGCACCAAACTACATATATATAGCACACATATATGGATATCCATTTACACTATTTCCCTCACAACACAATTACCCACTATTTATCATGGCCAGCTTTTTACATAGATTCTCAAAATTACCTATATCTAAACCTTTGGTGAAAACATATGCAAGTTGACCTGAGGTCAAAGTATAAGGCATAGATATAATCTATTTGATCACATTGTCCCTAATAAAGCAATAATTAACCTCAATATGCCTTGTTTGTTCATGAAAAGTAGGATTATTTGCAATATGGATTACAACCTAGTTGTTAGTTGTCACAATACATGATCATTAGTATCTTGATGATAAATTCCAATTCTTGTACCAAAGATTTTAGCCACATTTGGTTATAGAAATATATCGTGGATCGTAGATCATATTAGTAGAAACACAATGCTTTTATAGAAATGACCAAAAAATCCAAATTTAATTTGAAACTTAGTTAAAGATAAAACAAGCTATAATAAATATATAAAATTCTTAGATAAAATTTTAAGAAATTATTATGCCTGCTGTTCTCCTTCTTTGTTCAACCCTCCCCATCTAAGAACCCTAATGGGTTACAGTGTTGGCAATCTGGCAGAGAGGAAGGGAGGCTTCAGTGGCAGTCTGCAGTGTTTAGGCAGGAGCCTTGCTCAGGGGAGGACGTCTCCTTCACTGCAACAATTTTCCTAAGCTTTGGGACAGGGTGCTTATTCATTAGCTGCTTCTTTTGTTTTTCTATTCCTGAATCCCAGCTTGGGATTCCCTTGTTCCTTGGATGAAACTTATTGTTAACCTTTTGTTAATTAGTGAGATTCACCCTTTATCTCTTCAAAAAAACTTTAAGCAGGCACTTCTATAGGTTTCAGTTTCATCTTTTACATGAATCATAAAAATCAACATGCTACTTATCTTTGTTTGTGTCTTGCTTGTAATTAAAATTTATTTAATATAATTCATTGTGATGTGTGGGGTCAATTAAGTATTACATTGTGTTTGTTGATTTCTTCTCATATCTCATACAGATAGAGTTAGTGTTCTTCATGTTAAAAAAACTTTTATAGAAAAAATAAATCATTTTTCAGTTACAATGAAAATTCTTTGTACTAAAAATGTTGTAGAATTTGCTTAATTTTTTTAAATTTATTATGAATCTTTGAGAGTTATTCATTGTGCCACTTATCGTTACACATCCTTACAAAATGATGTGGCAAAATCTAAACTTGGTATGTTCTCCATGTAGCACTATTATGCTTTAGATTGGTGTTTTGAAGTACTTTGTAGACCTTTTTACTTGTTGATAACAAGTTGATTCATGTCCTCTTTTGACAATTTATTTTCCATTTTATCTACTGAATTTCATTTAACTGTCAGCAGCTTTTAATATTACCATACATTATAATTTTTTTTGCATCTTGCAATAAGTTTATTAACTGTTCAATTGCTAGCTTTGTTTATACGAAATGTAATCAATTATACTTGAAGCTTTTGTTTCTTTCTCTAGGTTCAAGTCATTCTTATGGCTATCTTCTGGCGATTTCATTGGGTCTTTCAGCTATTGTCAAGTACATTTTTTCTTCCAATATGATTAATTTCCTGTACTATTTCATTGGATATTTTATCCATTATCAAGTAATTTTCCCATTTGCATCTCATCACAGCAAATAGACAATGGACTCTTATTAATGGTCTCTTTGTTGCTGTCTTATTCCAAAAATGTTTTTGTTATACTTTTTGCTCCATCTGTGAGTGTTATGTTAGAAAGACATACTAGAAACATTAGGCATTATTCTCAGTTGGAGATTAACCAAGCAAAACCAATTTTTTATCTGTGAAAATGATTTTTTTTGCTTTGTATTATTTATTCAATGCTTTGTTTTCCAAATTAATTACTTCAGTACTATGTTGAACCTTAGTTTTGTTTAAATTTTGCTTGACTGATTTGGTCTTTCCTTTATCTGTCATTACTTATTTAGAATGAACTGAACCTTCATTTTCTCCTAGTTACTATACTACAGTAATTTCATGTGAATTAACTTGTTTGAGAAACATTAGACAGTTTTTCATTTGTTGTCATGTATAACCTGAGTTTTATACTGGTTTAAGGTGATTGGTATGTTCTCTTGGACAACACTTAACCCTCATGTTTGAAGGCTGTAGAATGGTTAAAGATTTTTATTTTTTGCTTCTTTTTTTATGCCTACCATCTTGTTCTTTCATAATATCATTTTTGTGCATGTTCACAATCATCATATTGTTGCATTTTTTTTCAGTTTTTTCATTTTTCTAGATTTCTGTTATTCTAGGTTTTTTACTTTCTTTTTTTTTAAATTTTTTGCATTGTGCTTGCAATTTTTCGATTGTACGTGGGGCTTTTTGCAAGTGTTGCTAGTGTTTCAGACATAATTTGGATTGGGACCATTGTCAATGCTACCAGAAAAATTTACCTATTCTATCAATAAGACAATGGTTTATGCATGCGTGGCTTTTCCCACCAAGATAGATATGTAATATCAAGAATCACCATTCTCCTGTATGAGTATCATAGTGCAGCCCCTCGTCCAGTCCTACTGCACCTCATAGATACATAATATCACAAATCACCATCCTCTTGTATGAGTATTGTAGTGCAGACCCTTGTCCAGTCCTACCATGCCTTATGTGCGAATGCCTATCATTTGCTTGATCCCCTAGAAAGTTAGCTTTAGACATTTGAGATTTTTGGCCTATTAATTTGCTTAATGGGATGTATAAAGTTGTGGCAAAGTACTTTTTTAAGAGATTGAAACCACACATGTTAGCTCTGGTCGGTGACAGATTCAGAGCAATGTACTTATGTGCCAGTTTCTATGAGCAGGTGGTAATAGATGAGACTAAAGGAGGTACCCCCTGGTGGCATAGTCCACAGTCATGAGGCCCATGCAGTATGGTAGTTTAGGTGTCTAAGACCTTTGCAAATTCAAACTAACACTTCTTAGGAAATGGTTATTGTACTTAATCGATGGGGGAGTGAGGTTTGTCGTTATGTTAGAAGGTTGTTTTGATAACATGGTATAGAGATATAGATTGAAATATGGAAAAAAAATTTTGAAATATGGAAACTTTTTATTTTATTTTAAAAATGGAAACTTAGGCAATGCTAGGTGTGTTAGAGGGATTTGGAAAGGGATTTTAGAGGCAACAAAGGTGATTCAAGTGCGGTATTCTTGGAAAATAGGTGATAAGTAATGGGCGGGCATAATAAGGCTTGTGGTGGATTGGATCAGACTAGGCTTCTCTTGATGGACCAGATGAGATACCTAGTGGACCAAATGGTTCACTTATTTGAATCAGCTAGTTTAGCCTTAGATCAGACATTTATTTTGAGTTAGTCTTTTTTATCAAAGGGGTGTATTACTCATATTGCACCATTCGATCTTTGTATGTGTTGAAAGCCCTATTGGTGAGTGTGTTGCCTCTCAAAAGCAGTAGAAGAACCGTAGTTTTCTTGAATCTCCATTTATCTTTTCCATCAATGCCTTTGTGGATCATAGATTTTCTCATTGCTATCAGCACCAGGTGTTCATTTAGGTCTGGGGAGCACCGCATTTGGTATCAAAGCAACTAGGCAAGGTAGGAGAGTGGGTGATTTCCAGATGGAGTGAAAACGAATTTTTATTGAAGTACTCCAACAACTGGAGGCAAAGATGGAGGCACAAATGATGCTTTTGGAGAATTAGATGGCTGCATTGAGCTCAAACATGACGTTACAGTTGTTGCAGCATGTCAAATGCTTGGTACAACATAGGATGAAGATGAGTTGGGAAATCAACAGAGGGGTAGGTTGACAGGTAGACCTCTTCCAAACTTCAAGTTAGAATTTTCTGTTTTTGACGGGAAAATGACCTTGTGGTGTTACATTGTTGAAAAACTTCTTACACATAGTCAAGTAGAATCAGAAGAACGGGTTATGGTGGCCTTGATCAATCTTTGAGGGGTTGCCTCTTGTTGATTTAAGGTGTACACCAGGCGAAGGATGTAAGTGGAGTGAGGGTAGTTCGTGGAAGGACTCATCTCTTGTTTTGGTGAGAGTCCCTTGTGTAACTACATGGAAGAATTATCTAAGCTTCAACAAAGTAGCACAATGTCAGACTACTTGAAAGAGTTTATCAGTCTCTCCACAAGGGTGGTGGGATTGTTGGTGGAAAGCTTGGTGGATTGCTTTATAGGCAGATTAAGTAAATTCAGTAGGATGTGAAGTGTTTCCAGCCAACAAATCTTCTTATGGTGATTGCAGCATGGCAAAAATGTAGGAGTTGCAACAAAGATGGAAGAGTGGTGGGCCAATGACCAATTGGAATGCAGCAGAGGGATGGAAAAAACATTATAGTAGGGGAACTTCCAAGGGGGTGGGTGGGGGGGGGGCTTAGAAGCAAGGAGATGTAGCCAGTTGGGTGCCTAGTGCGATTAGTTAGAATCAAGCTCAAGAAATGCCACTTGTGGAAAACATGTGCAACAACACCACTAGTGGAACTATAGCTTTGTTGAAGGGGATATAGATGGCAAAGATATCATAGGAGGAGGAATAGAGGAAACAAGAGTTGAGGTTGTGCTTCCGATGTGATGAAAAATTCCATAAAGGGCATGTATGTAAGAATAAGTCTTTATACTTGTTGCACTGGGTTGCATTGGAAGATGAGGAGTGAGAAGATAGAGGAACATGAATAGGATAGTGGGAATCAATTGCAGATTTTCTTCCACACACTGACGGGAGATAATCATCTCAACACTATACATCTAAAAGGGAAATGTGCAAATAGGGACATTGTTGTGATGGTTGATCCAAGGAGTACATACAACTTCATCAACAAGGGCAGCATTTAGTCATTGAAATTGCCAGTGAACACCTTAGAAAGGGCTACACATTCAGCTGTCATTGGGTGACTGTAAAGTGCGAAGGGTTTTGTCCAAATTTAAGGGTGGAGGTGGAGGGAACTCCCATTATCTTAGTGCAGCTGGAGGAGAGTGACATTATTATTAGAGTTCACTGGTTAAGGCCAAGAGATGATGTAATATTGAATTTTGAGGAGATGACATGCAGGTTCAACTATGAGGACTGACAAGTTGCTTGAAAGGGTTGTCTGCCTGAAGAAATCAGTGTAATCAGTGCCGAAGAATTTTCAAGGGACACAAAGCAAATCTCCTATATGGCATTAATTCAAGGGGAGGAGCTTTACAAAGATTCCAGTGGGAATTGGGAAGCTGATCAGGCAGACGTTACATCATTGTTGCAGAAATATCAGCATGTTTTCGTAGAAGAACCAAAGGGAGTTCCAGCAGTTAGATCCATATCATTGAATTATGTTAAAAGGACAATAGCAGCCCAGTGGCGGTCAGTTCTTACAGGTATGCATATTTTCAACATCAAGAGATAGAAAGGCAAATAGAAGGCTACCTAAAAGCCAAACAGATTAGACCTAGCATAAGTGAGTTTGCCTCCCATGTCTTGTTAGTGAAAAAGAAGGATGGGACATGGTGAATGTGCATAGAGATCTCTCAATAGGTCAAAGTAGTTTTGGGAAGCCCATTCTGTGGTCCTACCCCCAAGGGCCCAATTAGCAGATCTGGGTTCTTCCCCCACTGGCATGCAATGGTTCAGGGTGGTGGGAGGGGAATAGGAGTATTTTTAAGGATGAGGAGTGACCTCTCTCCTTTTGGCAAGAACAAGTGCTGAAAGCATTGATTGGGTGGACGGGGGCTTCAGCTTCTTTGGCAGAGTCTGATGAGTGTTTGAGAAGTTGGCTTTGGTTGTTGTGTTAAGTTGTGTTGCAATGTTTTTGTCTTAACATTTTTGTTCTTGAGATTCCTTTCTTTATTTCTTGGTTTTTGAACTGTGTTGTGTGGTGTGTGCCTATCAATTTGATAATCCTTGTGCCCTTTTTTTGTTTATATAATACTTTGATGGCCTACTGCTTAAAAAAAAACTTATTGATTCTTTTTTCCTATCTCATAATCATGTAATTTGAACCATGTGAATCAATATTGCCATCCAATTTCCAGTATACAAGGAATGGTATCTTCTTGTTTTTAGAATAGATTTTTCATCCTGCAGATCCTTTCTAGACACACATTATAGTTTCAACTTGATGAAGCTAAAACTAAAGCTGAGGGCTGGCATTATGACAGTTATTTATCATAAGGTAAAACTAAAAACAATTAATTTCATAATTTGTTTATGTCAGGGGACTATATTGTTTATTGCATTTTTCTTTTTTTTACTTGATTTGGCTTTATATATGTTAGCTCCATGTAAAGTTTCAGTTAAGGTTGTGTAAGTCATGATAACTGTGGACCTAGATTCAAACCTATTATGGGATTGGGTTGGTTATCTTTTTCTTAAATTTATGGAAGTCGTAGAACTTAGGATCGGCTTCAGATCAGGTTGGTAAATTGTTGAATCATGGTATTCTAAGTCCTATCCACATACTAAAGAATCTTCAAATTGTATCATGGCCAAGTCTGGTCAAGTTAGATGAATTTTTGAGTCTAATTTACTATTTACTTTGTCCATTAAAATTTTGAGCTAAGAAGTTGATAAATATTAGTGAAACAACATAATGCTGTTATCGTTGTAATTGAAGTCAAATTTATTACCTTAATTTTCATTACATCCCAATGAATAGTGTTACATAGGTTTACAGATATTTTGATATCAGTATATCCCCCATGATTTAGTAAGCCTTGTGGAGAAATAAAAGAAAGGAAGAGATTAGATTGATTTAATAACAAAAATAAGGTCTCTTTATATAGATGCTACATGATACATACAAAGAAATTTAACTAATGTGGGACTAAACCCACACACACTAAGCATTTAATAATTTTGAAGTTTTGATGAGATTAGTGTTTTAGTGTTGGTATGGTTCTATCCTATATAAAATAATTTTCGTCAAAGTTTGAAGTTAAGTGACTCTATAGAAGTTTTTCATTGAAAAAACAACAATACACCCTCATTTTGACTCTGTTTTAATTCATTTAACTTACGATGATAAAGTCTTTCGTTGCTTTAATATATGAAGATGAGATTTGTAAATTCCATTTCAATTTAACCTAAAAAAATTTAATGCATCATTTACTTTAACACTCCTCCTTAGTTGGAGCATCCAACTTATTAAAAGTTTAAAAGGCATAAAAACAACATACTTAAAACTTAAAACTTAAACACCCTTTTTTTTAAGAGAAAACTTTTTTTTTATAATGCGCACTCACTGCATGTGCCATCTCTTTCTTCTTAATTCATCAATCTTCTTCTCCTCATTTGACTATTGTTTGTAACCCTAATGAGTTTGACAAATGGAGAGAGACAAAGAGTAACCACAGAAAGGAGAGATCAGTAGGAGAGTTGTTTGCAAGCACCTGGAAGAGTCAGAGAAGAACCACTTTCACCAAGCATAGAACAAATTAAGAAAGAAGACCACGAAAGCAACACGACAAGGGAAGATCCACTTAGAAGAGGTTGCCTATGTGAGCTAAAGTAGTAGGAGAGGTTGTCTGCATGAGATAAAGTGGTAGGAAAGGTTGTTTGTGCTTGAGAGGTGGAAAGACTTGCCTATAGATCGTGACACCAGAGAGAGTCACCAATGTAAGTTGCATCAACGGAGAGAGAGAGGAGAATCGTTTGATAAAGATGCATGGCGGAAGGTGCACTGGTGTGGAGCACATGTGGACTGATGGCAAGACATCACAAGAGGATGATGCAAGAGCTTGAGACCTCGCCACAGTGGCTTGCACGGAATGGAGCACACATCGTGTTGAGGAACTGAGCGATTGCACCATCAAAAGGAGGTGATCAAGGCGTGGTTGCATCAAAACTAGCGTTTGGCTGAGCCTTGTCAATATGCGACATTTATCTCATTTTCCATGATGAGGCATATAGCTCCCATAAGCTCTGTCGTTTATTTAATGTATTAGTTTGTTAATCAAAACTGCAAATTCAACCTAGAAAACCATTGAAATTTAAACTTTTAGTATAAATCTGGCATTAACTTGAAATGTGCAGAATGAAGTGTGTGATTTTCCATGGCACAAAGAAATTAAGGCCTTTACTAAAGCTATTTTGCACCTTTTCCTTATATATTATTTTTCCATCTCATCTTATCCCTTCTTATCAGTGCCTTAAAATCAGCCTAAATGAACGTGCTAAATTTTCTGATGGCGAGATACAAACTTTCATGTCAATAGATGCAGATCGAATAATCAACTTGTGTAACAGCTTTCATGATATGTGGAGGTAATATGCTGTTGTATGCTGCTAAAGTATTTACTGCATTCTCTTGTGCAATTCTCAGATATATATTTAAGCTATATTAAATCCATTTACCACTTAACTGCGATCTCCCATAAAAACTCCTCTTCTGTTTTATTCATTTTTTACCTCAAGAAGGTCACTGTCATTGCATAAACATTTTTTATCTTCCTTTTTCCTCTTTATGTTACAACTTCATGACTCAATGCCTCTGTTTAAGGGGTATTTAGATCTGGTTATTAATGTCTTCTTTCTGTTAAATCTAGAAGATGAGCTATAGCCAATTTAGTAGCAGCTCGGGCAAGGGGTGGGGGGATAAGTTGATGATTGGTGATTGACATTCATGGGAGATGTTTCACTTTAAAAGTGCCCATAGGCTTGCTATAGCATATGGGAAGGAAACTTTTAATTTTAAGTTGAAGATTTCACGAGTTGGAATTATCCTGGATATTATCTTTTTTATGTGTTCTTTTGGTGAAGAATGAGAGGATTAAATGCAACAACATTGAGCTACTTGGGTTACCATTGTGCAATAAGAATTCAAATCATTGAGTTTTTTGGATGCTAATTTGATAAGAGTCGACAAAATAATTTTCATCAAAGCTAAAATCAATGAAGGAAAATTTGTAGGAGTGGGGCATGGAAAGCATGGCTACATGGGAAAAGTTTCTCACTCTTCAGCCCTCTCCATTTGTCTATTTTCTCAGTTGTGGAAAATTCAGTTGAAATCAAGAAATTGTAGGTATAGGAAACCAATTTATTTGGTGGTATTAGACTAATGGTCTGTGATAACCTATTTATGGGGGATATCTGAATCCCAGTAAACAATTTCCGTTTCACTTCCATAATCCATTGCTACCCATGATTCTACATTTTCATTTATGAATCTGTCAATTTCCACTTTGAAAAAAACCCAATAATTGAGATGATGTCAAAAGCCCAATAAAATTTATCGTCCATTTATGATCTTAATCATAAAAAGGACATTGGAAAGATGAAATTAAGCTCATTTTGTATTGGACTTTTGCTTAATGAAAATAGGAATATGTCAAACTTTGGCAAAAATTGAGAAAATAATATATAATTCTAAGGAAATAGGCTAAAAAAATACAAATTTTGTTTCAAACATTAGGACACACTAAAATGACTTATCATAAACATCTAGGAATAATTATATTTAATTCATAAAATTTTATGATGTAAAGATTAGGAGAAAATGTGATTATCATTGATAAGCATTAGGGATTACATTTACATATGGATTACTAAGGTATGCCGATATCCAAAAACTCATTAGCTCATTTAATGCTCATTCAAGTTGGAACATGTATGTCTAACTTGTCTAACTTATTACATAAAGATTCAAAATCATTAATAGCTAATCCCCATTGATCACTAGGTCCTTCATATAATGACAATCAATTTCAATATGTTTTGAAATCATAAATAAAGGCTTTAGTCATATTTTCTTAAAATTCGTCTATGCAATGAATCTTACTTAGTCATAGTGATAGACCTGGACACATCATTGTAGTTTTCACTCATTTAAGTAGCCAAATTGCCTTTAAGTCTCCAACATAATTACATTAGTTAGATGTAGATTTTCTATCCCTTTTTCTCTTGCATTGTTAAAATTAGAGAAGATTGAACATTCAGGTTCCATTATTTTTGTAGTGTTGATCCTCTCTTGGATTCTTTTTGATATATGATAAGACCCTGATATTTCAATTTCAATCAACTATTTTTGATTTATTCATGAATTGACTATGTAAGCCAACTGCAAGGGGAATATCTAATCAGGTGATGGTCTAACTTGGACTATAGTGGTTGAGTTCCCTTGTGGTTGTCGACTATATACCTATTAAAGATCAACCACACACAACATGTAGGGACGTAGGTGGAACATTTATACAATGAGTATTAATGCCCATAGAGGTAGGAACGAGAAGTTGTAGAGGATTAAACTTCAGCTCATTGTTTGATGAAAAGAAAGGAGTTGTCTCATCAAAGTTAACATTAGAAGTAACAAGATACTTTCTAGTAAAAGAGACAATAACACCAATATTCTTCATTTGCTTGAGATTTTATTCAACAAAGACATTTGATAGAACAAAGAGTGAGTTAACCTAGGGAAACGATCTTCACCATAACAAACACACCCAAGACCTCAGGCAGGAGATGGAAAAGGTTTCATTTGGGAATAACTAGTGAAGCAGATTATTATCAAACAGAATTTTGGCATTTTATTCATTAAATAAATAATACTATGGTTTAAGGACAATAATTGTCCGTAAGTACTTGGGTAAAATCATTTGAATCATTAATGCACAACTTTGTAAGTGACATTAAGAATGTGATAATGTTCATTTTTCACAAATCTATTTTGTTATGAAGTATAGGAGCAGATCTGATGAAGAAAGCTAAGAGTGGTGTAAAATTCAGAAATTTTAGATTGAAGAAACTTCAAAGCATTATCAATGTGAAACAAGGGAGTAGTTGAAAATTGAGTCTTTGCTTAATTCAAATTTTTTTATTGCAATAGGCAATTGACCTATCATCAATGTGAAACAAGGAGTGGTCAAAGAGACTCATTGAAAAAATTGGATTGACGGTGAAAGGTAGTATGACAGCAATGTCAAACCCATGTTGATGGATGCATGTCATGTTAATTGATGTCAGTGATTTTGTGTCAAACTTGGTCTTGTGGGGCATTAACCATTACAATACCAATTATGATGGTTGGTCCATTGGATTTTTTGTATCTGAGTGAATAAAATATGAATCATGGTCATCAATAGATTTTCATGACGGCATATATTGTCAGTTACAACTTTGGCCAAAAACCTTTCTCACCCCTTGATCTTAAAGCCATGCTTTTGTTCAGACATGCATTTAGTATGCTAAGCTTTGGAGCTGATACTGTTTCAAACAAACTCTTTCACAGCTTGCCATTGCAAATAGGAGTAGCACTCTACCTTTTGTACACACAGGTGAAATTTGCTTTTACATCGGGACTTGCAATTACAGTCTTGCTCATTCCAGGTAATGAATCATTTATTTCTATGATTTGGGACCTTGCTCAATTACAGGCAATTACAGTCTTGCACATCTAATAATTTTTGTTTTTAACATAGTTTGAAACAATATCTTAATGCTTGTGAGTGTGATCTATTTGTGCAGTGAATAAGTGGATATCTACATTGATTGCCAGTGCTACAAAAAAAATGATGACGCAGAAGGATGAAAGGTAGTTTGATACTCTATTTTGTGTTTTAAAAGAATAGAAATATAATATTATATATGTTGTCATAATGAGACTATTTTATCTAGCTAAAGTGAAGATATGAGCTTTCCTTGACTGAATATAAAAAGTAAAGTTTCCCTAGAAAACTGGGAAAAATATTGAGCCATGTGGTATTTCAATAATTCTATGTTTGTAAGTGCTGTTACATTGAAGGTTGCTCCAGCATTTGAGTGATGGGTACTCCATTTTGTGATGTTGGTACCATGTGATCTAGCTATTTTGAAAATGATCTCTATTTTAATATTGTCTTATCTGTTTATAACTATTTATTGACAATGTACAATATCTATAGATTACAAATGTTAATGTATGTGAATGCGATAAAAGATTTTACAACTGATGCTACTCTATAATATATTTTGGCACATAAATGACATCTTGAGTAAAGTGAGCCCTATTTTGTTGATTTTATTAGATAGATTAATAAACATTAAAAACTTATGGATTTACTAGTCATAGTTGTCAAGGCACTTAGGTATTATGTTGGGAATTTACTAGGTGCCTAGATACCCAAGTAACATCTTTGTGGCGTATGTGAACTCAAAAATAATTTTTTCCTTACATATGGGATGTTTAAATGTCTATATGCAACTATCAGTGGATGCATCCATTGTAGGCTCAAACTAACGCTAGAAAGTTGTAGTATTTGAAATTAGATGAAGATTGCGAAGTCATAATATGTATTTGGGTATTCAAGCATATAGATCCTGCTAGGGAGTGTGTCTTCCATATAAAACCCCTTTTATTTATTTCTCATAAATAATCAATCTATCCTTTTCACCATAATAAGAATCTATCTTTTTAACCTTAGGCCTATATCATCACCATTACTGCCTACCCGCTCACTTTGTTCACCATTGAAACTATTAGAAGTGCATAGGTCTCATTGTCCTACATTAATGCATTGTTGCAAGCATGTTTATGTCATTGTGCGTTGTCACTAACATAGTTGTGTTGTGTGTTGTCACATGTCGTGTTTGTTGTCATCATATGTTATTGTGTCGCTACTGCAGCACTCTCTAGGCTTTACTTGATGAGCTAGTGGTGTATTAACTTTTTGTTGTTGACATTCCCACCATGATGTAATACTAGGAAGAACTTGGCAACTTGTGGTTCTTAACCCCAACTTGGCTATACAAATTTGTCTAAGTGCTGAGTTTGTTCCATCCTTGTAGTTCACCTTCTTCAAAGCCTTGCACATCTCAATAGCTACACCTAGTAGTATGATGAAGCAAGCAATATTGTTGTCCATCAGTTGTGGACATAGAGGTTGAGGTAACAATGCCTCATGTGGTTTAGGACAGTTAGGTAGATAAAATCAGGCTCCTAGCGAGTATTGTGGCAAGAGAAATCATCCATCTGACAGATGTTAGGAAAAAAAGGGAGGACCTCTATTAGCTTATTTTTCCCCCTCAAAATACATTAGATGTACCATATTCACAAAGCTTAGTTACCATTTCACAATTAGACTACAATGACGATCATTTGGGTTCATAGTCAGGCTATCACTTGCTATTTGGTTGGGTGGGCTAGAATTGCTTATTTTGTCACAACTGTGTATGTGGCTTGTGATAGAGGTAGTCGTCGTGACCGTTGGAGCCATCTTAGTGAGGTTAATAGCGAGATTATTGATGCTCCTTGGGTCCTTGGTGGTGACTTTAATGTCATCTGTAATGGGCAGGAATGCTCCACAAGCGAGATTTCTATGGCTGACAGCAATTGTGAGTTCAATGAATTTATTAAGAATAATAATTTGGTGGCATCTCAATATGTGGGTGATTTTCTTTTGTGGTGCAACAATAAATCAGGGAGTGATAGGCTTTATAAAAGATTGGATAAGGTTTTGACCAATTTCTGGTGCTGTCAGAATTGAGACATGACTGTTCAATACGAAGATAGAGTTTACTTCGATCATGCTCCACTAGCCCTCAAAGGGAGGCAAGTGCGAAACTGGGTATCGAAAATTTTTAGATATCAACATATATGGCATCTGCATAGTGATTTTGAACAGGTGATCAATCAATGGTGGGGTGGGAACCAACTCCTTGGGCAACCTCTCCTTTAAGCTTTGTAATCTTAAAGCAAACCTAAAGATTTGGAATAGGTCCATTTTTGGCAATGTGTTTGAAGAGAAAGATTGGATTATGACTCAGATCAGGGAGCTTGAAATAGCTTTGCAGGAATCATCATTGGAAGAGGATCTTCACCACTTGGGTCAACTTAAAAGTGAGCTAAGCTGTAATGACAAGAAACAAGATATTTTCCTTGAACAAAAAGCTCAGGTCCACTGGCTAAAGGAAGGTGATCGGAACACAAAGTATTTTCATGTGTTGGTTAATAACAGATATAGGTTGAATGTTTTTGAACACCTTATGCAGAGTAAGGAGGAATTTAACATAGTTGACAAATTTTGTGCCAATGTTGTTCAATATTACACCAAGCTCTATACGTCTAAGGAGCATCGTGTGGATACTGAGTTGTTTCAGCTCATTCCCAGACTGGTGACGGACGAGGATTGCAAGCTCCTTTTGGCGATGCCAGATGGAGAAGAAATTAAACAGGCAATTATGGCTTTGGATCTAGATAGTGCTCCTGGCCTTGATGGGTTCATGATTGCCTTTTTTTAGAAGAATTGGGCCTTGCTTGTGGTCGAAGTGGTCAATGCTATGCGGGAGTTCTTCTGGGGGTGTAACCTTGACCATTCTTGGAAAGCCACTTACCTCGCGTTGATTCTATAGACTTAGAATCCCTGTAGTTTCAAAGATTTCAGGCCAATTAGTTTGTGTAATGTTAGATATAAAGTTATTACGAAGATCTTAACTTCCAGATTGAGTTATTTTATTGAGAAGTTAATTTTTCCCATGCAAGGAGCATTCATCAAACACAAAAGCATCTTTGACAATATCTCCTTGACTCAAGAGCTTACCCAGCAAATTAATAAAGGCTATAAGGGCGAAAATCTCATTATAAGCCTGGATATGGAAAATGCATATGACAGGCTTGAGTGGGATGCCCTCTTTGCAGTTCTCGATAAATTTGGTTTCTCTTTTGATTGTATTCGTCTTATTAAAAATTGTGTTGAGAATGTTTTTTTTTGCAGTTCTTATTAATGGATCGGCTTCTAAATTTTTCACAAATTCTCAAGGCGTTTGCCAAGGGGATCCTCTTTCAACATATCTCTTCATTCTTGCTGAAGAGCTTCTGTGCTGGGGGTTGACAAATATGGAGTGGCTATATTCTTTACTTGTTGGGGGTTAACAATTTCACATGTTCTCATTTATTATATGCAGATGATATGATTCTTTTCTTGAATGGTAGGAAGGACTCAATTTGCAAATGCAAGGAGATCTTGAATCGATACCAGAAGGCATTTGGGCAAAGGATCAATCTAGATAAAATCCACTTCTACATCTCCAACAAGAGCTCGAGGGGTTGTGCATCGAGCATAGCGCAAGAGACAAACTTTAAATAGGGAGTATTTCCTTTCAAGTATTTGGGTTGTCCTATTTTTTTGGGTAGAGCTAAAGTGATTTATTTTCAGGATCTAGTGATGAAATTCTAGACGAAGTTGATTGGGTGGGCTTCTAAACTGCTTAGCCCAGGGGGTTGTCTGATACTTATTAAACATGTGCTTGCAGAAGTGTCGGTTCATGTTTTTACCATTCACAATATTCCTAAAACTATGATTCTATTTCACGTCTTTGTGCTAATTTCTTGTGGGGAAGTGTATTCAGTGACATGTTTAAGCATTATGTTTGGTGGAGTAGGATCACCAAGCCTATGTCAGAAGGGAGCTTGGGTGTGCGAGATTTCAAGGAGATGATGCTTACTCTAAGGATCAAGATGGCCTGGAGGGTGCAACAAGGTTTTAGTGTTTGGTCTGATTACATTCATGCGACTTATGGTGTTGTGTTTCCTCGTGTAGGTGCCTCGCGTGGATGGCGTAGTTTACATGAGGCGTGGGGCAGAGTAAAGGTCCACATGAGGTGGTTGGATGGATGTGAGATCACCAACCCATGGTAGGACTGGAGTCCAGTGGATCCTCAGTTGGCATCATGGTCGCTGGCAGAATTAAGTCACTTAGACATCTCTAGTTGGAGGAACTTGATCCCAATGGAAGTGTTTGATAAGTTGCAGGATGATTTTCACAAGCTTTCTCAAGACAATGATAGGTTTGAGTGGGTGGTGACTTGGGATGGTGGCCTTTCCATTGTTGATGCGTGGAATTTTATCTAGGAGAAAAGTGCCAAAGTGGACTGGAATATGGGTCTTTGGAAATCGTATATTCCACCGAAGATATCCTTCTTTTTTTGAAAGTGGTTCTGGAATGCTCTCCCTACTAACGAGCTTTACGTCAGGTGGGGTTTTTCTCTTGCTTCTATGTGTGCTTGTTGTAGGTTGGTAAAAGGGGCAAACTCGCTGGTGCATCTGTTCTTTGAGAGCGAATGGGTGTTTCTGTTCCGAAGATGGGTGTGTGCTCATTTGGGTCTTTGGATCCGTAGCAATGAACAATGGCACCAATGGATTCTGGGATCATTGAGATACATTGGCAAGCAAAATGGTCGAAAATTCTACAAATTCTTGGTAGCCAACATTCTCTAGGAATGTTGGAAGGTTAGATGTAAGATCATCATAGCGAGGGAAGCCAGAGATTCTGGAATGATCCACAAAAATGTATTCTCCTCTATCATTCTTGCCTACAAAAGTAGCATGTAGGTCTCGAGGGATGGCTTGGCTCGTGGTCAATGGATTGTGTGGAAAAGGTCGAACCAGGGACACTGGAAACTCAATATTGATGGCACGTTCACCAATCAACGGAGGGCGGCTAGAGGGTGGATCCTCTGTAATGACAAAGGTGAGCTAACATGGGCAACGACGAGATTGTTAGTAGCTGAGGACTCAAAGCGTGTAGAATTTTTGGCTCTCCTAGCAGGTATGCAATTTTGTCTTTCTATGGGTAGAAACTGCAGGGATGTTCTATTGGAGCTGGATGCTAGAGAATTGGTGGATGCGGTCCTTTGTGGGACGTGCCCACATATGTCTGAGATTGCGCATTGGCAAGAGCTGCTTGAGCTGGTCCAATAGTTTGAATCAATTGGATGGGTTCCCTGGAAAGGTAATTGTGTCGCAGACTAGGTGGCGTGCCGAGGTGTTGGCATCGATTTACAAATCTAGATGAAAGGCACTTGCCTTAGGGAGCTTTGGAGTGCAATTTTGCTTGATGCGTGGGGCATTCCTAACTTTTGTAGTTGATATGCTTGGTGGCATATACTTACTTTGGGACCGGAACTTCCGTTGGGTGGTGTGGCACACACTTGGAATTTCCATTCAGTTGTAGACTCTTGTATTTTTGTGCTTCTTTCGTTTGGCCTTTGATGCTATGTCGCTTGGTTTTTCCTTGGTGGGGTTTTAGTCTAGTCCTCCTCACATTTTGTACTTTTGACTTTTAGTTTGTAGGCACTTACTCACCTAGTGAATAAAATTAGGATAGAGATTTCTTAAAAAAAAAAAAAAATTAGACTACAATGAGATTCTTGAACTTCAAGCCACTCAGACTTTTACCATCATGGTTACTCCTGCCATCACTTTAGGTATAAATGTCTTGCATGTTACTTCTCATAATTTCTAGATTATAGATTTTGATGCATCTACTCTCATGTCAAGAACCAGGACCCTTTTCCCCCACCTATTGAAGTTGTTTGACATTCTTTTTGTGGCTTTTACTAATGGGCGAAGATGTACAATCTTTGGTGAAAGTCTTATTCATGTTACTTCATAGCTTCTACTTGAAAAAGCTTTTTACATTCTTGACTTTATTATTAATCTTTGGTTCATTAGTGACATTATTAAATAGTGTTTTTGTTTTCTTACCTTTTTTTCTTTCCATAGTAACTTTTAGGATTTGCAAATAGGGACAAAGTGTTTACATGATAGCAAGAGATAATATCTCTCATGGACTCTTTAGTTACAAATTTTGGTGAATTTTCTCTTTTTTGGCATTATAGACTTGATCATCCTTGAACCCATAAGCTTCAATAGACTATTCTTGGGTTACTATAAGTTCTATTAGTTTTGAGTTGTATAATTTGGGTAAACAATTTAGAACTACCTATAAAAGTCATGCTTTGTCTTCCAATGAGAGTTTGTTAGAGTTGGTTCATGTTGATGTTTGGGAAGCAATTCATGTTTTGTGTATTTTGATTTTCAATATTATATAGTCTTTGTTGACAAATTTTCCAAAATTTCTTGGGTCTATTTGTTAAAAATCGTCAATATATTTTTAATGTAATCCAAAAAAATTTCAATAAAATAATAAATCAATTTGCTATTACTCCAAAAAAAATTTCTACTAATAATACTAGTTTGTTTACCTAGTTAAAATTTTTTGTGAAAATCATAGTATTATTTACCAAATTACTTCTACCTATACACTCAATAGAATAATGTTGCTGAGTGAAAGCATTGTCTTCTTGATATCACTGACACTCTTATGATTCGGTGTTAGGTTTGTCTATGGGTTTAGTCCCTCATTGTTTGTTATATTTTTCTTATTGTATGTTTGCTTTTATAAATAGAGGTTTTATGTATTGCTTTGAATATAATAAAACTCCTTTCATTTTATATTTCAACTTGGTATTGAAGCACCGAGTTTTGAAAGTTAAAAAGAGAGAAAAACTCCCATTTTATATTTCAGCTTGGTATTGAAGCACCGAGTTTTGAAAGTTAAAACTCCTTTCATTTTATTTCTTGTAAGAGAGAGTGCCTAATACACCCTCCTCTTAATCACCCATTCCTCTTACGTTGATGCCTTTGTTTTAGGGTTTCTCTTTTGTGCCACTCCATCCTTGTTGCCCTCCTGTACATTGAAACTTACTTTGATTTAAGCTATATAGGTGACAAAGGTGATAAAAAATCTACATCTAGCTATTGTATTTTTTTAGTTGGAAACATTGTAACATGGAATTAAGCACGTTGAAGTGGATTGCTACTATACTCATGAGTTAGTTTCTGCAGGGACAATCAATTCTCTTTACAATAAGTTGTAAGTTGTAAACATCTTTAAAAAGGGATTGAATGTTAGTGTCTTTCAAGAACTATGTGATAAGCTGAGAATGCATAATTTATATGCTCTAACTTGAGAGTGTCAAGTCATAATATGTATTTAGGTATTTGGATTTATGAATCTCATAAGGGAGTGTGTCTTCTATATAAAACTCCTTGTATTTCATTCTCATGAATCACCAATCTATGTTTTCACTATCCACAAAGATCAAGTAAAATACAATGAAATTTTTTGTATACATAAAAAATCATAAAAAATAACATATGGCTAGCTTTAAAAATTTTAGCCTAAGTAAGATACTAGTATTGTGGAAGAGAAAGAGCTTCACATGTGGTGTTTGATGTGTTTAACTTAAATTTCTTTTAGTCTACGTTTCTGACTTAATTCCTTGAAGCCATCTCTTATCCCTTAATTCCTATTATTTGCATTTTGTTTGATTGTTACCGGATTTTTTTTTAACTGTATGTGAATAGGGAAACTAAATTATTGTTATGGAACCTTATTGCTTGGAATGACATTTAAGCATTTTTTTACAAAGTTATTGATACTTGCTTATGCACAATTATTTGCATATGAACTTGTTAATCATGCCCTCAAGTAACAACTGACCAGAATTAGAAGTGCTGGGGAGCTGTTATCACACATAAGAACAGTGAAGATGTACAGTTGGGAACACCTCTTTGCTGGCTGGATCATGGAAAAAAGAGCATTGGAAGTGAAACATCTTGCTGTATGATATTTATAAATCTTTTGAGTTTCCGTGTATTTGTCCATTGGTAGGATCAGGTCATAACAGTGATCATTTATAGACTCGGAAATATCTGGATGCCTGGTGTGTGTTTTTTTGGGCAACCACACCTACCATGTTCTCTCTATTTACTTTTGGCTTCTTCACTCTGATGGGGTATTCACTAAATGCTGCAACGGTATCATTCAATTCACATGTTTAGTAATGATTATTAAAATAAAATTTTGCAACACATGCTGGGCTTACAAGTTTCTTCAGAATTTACATGCTCTTGTATTGCATTCTTCTTTTTGGCAGGTTTTCACTTGTGTTGCTCTCTTTAATATTTTGATCTCTCCATTGAATTCCTTTCCCTGGGTTATTAATGGACTAATTGACGTAAGTAGTCCCTCTTTCCTTTTAACTAATAATGGGATTGCTGTTTTAGTTTCAAAAAATGCCTTTTATGTTAATTGGATTTGTTAATGCTAACATGTTGCAGGCTGTCATATCTACCCAGCGTTTGAGCAGATTTCTTTCCTGTCCTGAATATACTCCTCCAGAAGACTATGTTTCTAACCTACAGCCTACATCAGGTTGCTCTGTTGAGAATTGTCCTGATACAAGCAGTAGTCAAATGTCTATTATTTTTCAAGATGCAAGTTTTTCCTGGGCTAGTTGTGAAGATGGGGGGAAAGAAACATTTCTAAAACAAATAACTCTGAGCCTCCCAAAAGGTTTTTTTGTTGCAGTTGTTGGTGAGGTTAGTTTGTGTTATGTCCTGGAATTTTCTTGGTTAATATGCAATGAGGTAAACTATTATTTAATAAGTTTAATGAGCTAATGGTTTTTGGTACTAGTAAATTTGTGGTTGGAATTTAAATAACGGCAAAGATGTTGATTATTGAAAATTAGGAAGGAATTATGTGAAATTCGGCATTTATGAAATTTGGAAATGTTTGCACTAAGTAATGAGATCTGAAAATTGTGAGGGATGTTTTAGGAATGTAAGATGAGGTGGCAGGCCATGGGAATGGAAAGAAAAATGAGAAATTGGGAATCTTTTGTTTTGGTTTGATTTGGAAAGACTCTATTTGAATGGTGTAGGAAAATAAAACGGATTTCTGGATTTTAAATCCGGAATATCTGTGAAATATGAAGGGTGGAGTTTCCGGATAATAAATTAGGATTTTCGGTAAAAATGACAGATTTTCTAGATACTAAATCTGGTTTTTCCAGAAAATAGGATGGATTTTCCGAATTCTAAATCAGGTTTTCAAGAAAAAAGATAGATTTCCTGGATACTAAATCTGGATTTTCTGAGAAAAATGGGTGGAGCTCCAGATAAAAATCTGGAACTTCCAAGAATAAAAGGCGGAGCTCTGGATAAAAAAATCCAGAACTTCCGAGGAAAAGAGCGGATTTCTGGGTTGTAAATCTGGATTTCCGAGGTTAGCTGGTGACTAAGTGTGAGTGAAAATGTAAACAAAGTAGACCTAAACATGGCACATGTGTGACTAAATTGATCTAAGAAGGCAAATAAACAAAGAATGAAAGTGATGCATGAGAACACAAACATGAAATGAAATGATTTAAATGGACTTGATAAGGTGTTACAAGATGATTTAAGTAAACAAAATAATTGGATGTGAGGTTTTCTGACTTTGATGAGTATAATGGTTTAAACAAAAGATGATGTAAGGTGCAATTTAATTATGGAATGATAATTTAAATAAAGATGATGATTAGTAAACCTCCTCAAAAAGAACGACTTTAAATTGAGTGACCAGGAGTGCATGTCAATATGTTATTTATTTTGTAAATGACAAAACTGCAAGACAAGAAGGTTTACGAAAGCCAGTGTACGCACCTTGCACATTCCTAATGAGGTGTTTCTCAAAGGCATTCCCATGCAATACTTGTGGAAAAAGAAATATGAAAAAGGATGCACATGAGATGTATATCCTCAAGGAGGAGATGCATTTGGGAGATAATGTGACACAAGCTATGCTTTGCCAATGAGAAGGGAAAGTGTGATTGTGCTTGCCATGAATGGAACATGTGAATGTGGTTTAGTTATTATGTTGGGCTACTTGATTATATGGATATCCAATTACTGGATCCATTACCAACCACATGTATATATATTATTGTACCTCTTCTGTTTTGACACTAATGAACAATTAACCCTTCATTATCTCATAAAACAATTGATGAGGTGGAAATCATGAAGTTCTTGTAAGAATGTACAAGTAGGCAAAAGTTAGTAAAAATGCACAAGTAGCTTGATGAAGAGAGTTGGAACTGTGTGGAGTGGTGAGAGGAGCACGAGGAGAAGGTGTAAATCGTGAAGTTGTTGGAAGAATGTGAATGATTTGGAGTTGTTCTCAGGAGTATAATAGGATCTTAGGGAGAATAAGATTTCTATTATTATTGTTGGAGTTATTAAATTTTATAATACTCCAAGAGGATACTATATGAAACAATCCATTTTATGCTTAGATATTCCTGTGTTATATATAGACTATAGCACATGTAGATCTGCATCATTTATTACAATGATTATTTTGCTAGAATGCTGCCACTAACGATCCATTTGCTTATGATTATTTTACTTCTAGTTCTTGGTCAAATAGTGGAACATAAAATATGAACCTCAACACCTCCAGTGAATCTTTTCTGACAGACAAGATGACCTAAGAATGCATGTTCTAAGGTCAAATAGCTGAAATGTGACATTAATCTCAGTATATTTATTGTCTTTTCTGATTGTAATAGTCAAGAAAAAAATTTAATTAGCCGTCCATATTCATTTTTGTGATTGTCATATACATATTGGAAACTCTTGTTTCAGCTTTCAAGTTCCTTCATGTTTGAATATGCTGGAGATGTCATTTTTTAATGTCTGCTGAATTTTTCAGGTTGGTTCAGGTAAATCATCTTTGTTATATTCTGTTCTTAGAGAAATGTGCCTTGCTCGTGGATTTGTAGGTTCAGCTGGGTCATTAGCATATGTCCCACAGGTTCATTTTTATTGTTATTTTTCATTCTCTAATTTCTGTCTCTGTCCGGTGACTTTGTAATGGCTGTTATTGTAGATTCCTTGGATTATGTCAGGAACTGTGCGTGATAACATTCTGTTTGGAAAGGAATATGATGATAGAAGGTACCATTTACATAATTTATATTGTAATACTAATGGATAAAGTTCCTACTTCCTAGTGTATTGATTTTCAACAATTTCATTTTTCAGTTTCATGCTAGATGCTACATGACATTTTGAAGCTTTGGCTCAGTGGCAAAGCTGTATAACATTGTTGTTGATGATACTTTTGGTATTTTCACCATGAAGCAGATATCAAGAAGTAATAAAATCCTGCTCACTTGATGTTGATATTTCATTGATGGTTGGAGGTGACCTTGCATATATTGAAGAAAAAGGAACTAATTTATCTGGAGGACAGAGGACTCGAATTGCATTGGCAAGGTAATATGTTCTTGCTTAGATGAGCTTTGTGTTTGAAGAGATATTATGCACATCTTTATATTGTCACCAACTTGGTCCTTGTTGCTCTGGATAGTTGGGCTGGTGACCTATGGCTTTGAAAAATTTGGGTGGTCCTTGCAAGACCTCAATGGGAATACAAATGATTCATTGTTCTTTTAGTGTGTTCTCAAGAAACGACTGTTGTAGGGATTGTTTTGGTTGGTGTACAACCATATGGTACTTAGCCAGATTTGTTCATTTACCCAACATTCGTCACCTTCATAGAGGGTGTGCTTTCTTGTAAATTTTTCCCCTTTCTAATTATAATCTTTTTACTAGTGCTTTAAACTTGGTTTTTCTTGCAGGGCTCTCTATCAGGACTCCGATTTATTTTTGTTGGACGATGTTCTTAGTGCAGTTGATGCACATGTTGCATGCTGGATATTACATAAAGCTCTACTTGGATCTTTGATGCTACGGAAGACATGTGTTTTATGTACTCATAATATACAGGTCACATCTTCTCTATGATCTATAATTGATGTTCTCTTCCTTCAACTATTTGATAGAGATATCAATTAATATTTTTACCCACTTCTTAAAAAATTCAACCAATTTATTGCTAATTCTTGGTCTTGTTGAATATTTGTACATTAGTACAATATAGCTTAAAAAAATGAGCATGTCATAGTGGTTTTTGCAAAAACTATGGAGTTATTGTCGTGCCTTCTAGTTGTTTAGAGATTCTTTACATGTTAGACTTTATGATGCTGAAGGTATTTCCATTGTCTATATAGGCAATTTCGGCTGCAGATATGGTAATATTTATGGATAAAGGCCAAGTTAGGTGGTATGGATGTGCAGAAAATTTTGTATCATCTTCAGATTATATGATATCTTTTCGGAATGTTTCAAACGTTTTGCAATCTGAGCAAATAGATTCAGGAAATGCTTATCCTTCCGGTGAAGTGAAACTAATTCACTCTGCTAGAGGTGGTGATTTTGTGAATTTATCTAAAGAAGCATGGAAGATCTCAGATGCAGTGGAAATCTCAGAAGTGCCAGACATTTCAGTGGCACAAGAAACCTCAGAAGTACAGGAGATCTCAGAGCAAGAAACAAGGAAAGAGGGAAAGATCGAATTTTATGTGTGCAAGTGAGTATGCACATTATTTATGATTCATTTAAGATATTCCCACAATTAATGGATAAACTATTCGTCCTTTATTCATCATTTTGACTAAATTTTAATTGCCATACAGAACTTATGCTGAATTTTGTAGCTGGCCAATTTTCATTGTCATATGTGTTTCGGCAGTTCTTATGCAAGCATCACGAAATGGAAATGATATATGGTTATCTTTCTGGGTAGATACCACAACTGGAACCCAACAATCTGTACAATTTTATTTGGTAATCTTTCCTCACGGTTTTATTTTCTTTCATATGAGATATATTTGGTAATCTTTCCTCACGGTTTTATTTTCTTTCATATGAGATAAGTTAGGATTTTTGTGATGGTACTCTGTGCATCTAAGGTTTTTTTCCATACAGGTTATCCTTTGTATTTTTTGCATCATAAACTCCCTTTTAACCTTGTTAAGGGCGTTCTCCTTTTCATATGGTAGCTTACGTGCAGCCATTGAGGTGCACTCTAAGCTTATGAAGAATCTTGTAAATGCACCTGTGCACTTCTTTGATAGGAATCCAAGTGGGCGTATACTTAACAGGTTCGTAAATAAGGTCTTTTAAAAATGTGGTATCAATAACTTATTTAATATTATGATATTTTTATTCAGGCTGTCTTCAGATTTATACATGATTGATGATTCGCTTCCATTCATTCTTAACATTCTCTTGGCCAATTTTGTCAACCTTATTGGCATTGCAATAGTTTTGTGTTATGCACAGGTAAACTAAAGACTTCAATCTAATGTCGCACAATTTGGATTTAGTTTATCATTTCATAGTATTGCTTTTAGATATGCATCATATCTACTGACAAAATTGCACAGGTCTTATTCTTCCTTGTACTTTTTCCATTTGGGTATATCTACAAAAAGTTACAGGTATTCATGTTCTTAACTGCATTTTATTTTATTCTAACACATGAAAATATTTTTCTCATAGTCTTTTTCATTATAGTTTCATTTTTTTGATGGCTTTATTTGTAATACAAAAACAACAATTCTGTATGAACATTGTTTTATTCAGTACCATAGATAAATTAATTAAAAATGTAATTATATAAGAAGTTTGTAAAAGAAACTTTGTGATATAAAATTGCATAAAATAATTGCAATCTACCAATAATGTTTGTGTTACTACCAAAGTTTTCAACATCCATGTTGGATTTAAATCTTTGGAAAAATCAATACATTGCTGAATTTCAGTGAAAATATTCATGGAAGTATGCTTTGAAATCCATAAGAAATGGCTATGTTGGAATAGTCTCTCATCAGTGGTGTAAGGATTGACCCTAAGATTAATATATAATGAATATTTTCACTCAATATTAATTGATTTTAAGTTAAAATTTTACATAATAGCAATACAAGTTCACACACATCTACCCAATCTAAAATAAAAAGAATACTTGTAGGTATAAGATAAGCCACAAGTGTGAATTGTTAGAAACTTAGAATAATGCCATACTGATGGTGTACAGATTGATCCTATGACTAATATATTATGAATCTTTCTATTTAATTGATTTTAAGTGACGTCTACAAACAATTTTGTTACAAGGGGTTTTAGGGAAAAAATGAGTAGTATCATTAGCATAGAAAAGTACCTCTCTATATATAAAGGTTACAAGAAGTGACAATTACAAAATTACCCATATGAGATTAAATCACAAACTGCTCCTTACGCTCTCTCTCAAGCTAGAACATAGATATCATTCATGTCCAATTTGGTAAATAAGTTCTCAAACACCCTTACACCTAAGATTTTAGTAAAAATATCTACTTGTTACAGTAATGACTAGGTGTAAGGAGTCGAAATGATTCTCGTGGAAGATAAGAATAGAGAAGATATGTAAAAGATATATGTTGTATTGTGTATTACAAACAAAGATTACATTTCTTTATATTGAGGTTACAAGATTTATGACAAACAACAATAACCAATGTGAGATTAAATTCACTTATATTGGAAATCTTAATACTTAAACTTTAACAATCTCTCAAGTTGGAACATCCAACTTACAATAGACTCATACATAATAAGATAAACAAAAGAGATACATGATAAACAGAAATTTAAGTAGTAGCAATATTAAGTAAAATACCTAGAGACTTACATATATGCTTATACAAATACAAATTTTATTAGTCATCTAATAAAAAAGATTTAATGTAAATTGTTAATAAGAAGTGTTCCAGAAACCCTAAAATAGTGTGGATTCTAAATGTGAGGTATTCCACAAACCTCAAAGTAGTATGGATTTTTAAATTGAAATATCTATAAACCCCAAAAGAGAATACTGGATGATAAATAATAGGATATTAAACATTTTTTTGTCTTTTTTCTCCTTTTCGTAATTTTTAATTTTTTTCACAATTTTTTTCTTCTCCTCTTTTCTCTCTCCCCTTTTTTTTTTCCTTTTTTTAACTCTTCTCCCCTTTTCTCTCTCCCTTTTTTTTTCTTTTTTTTTAAACACCATGTGCACACCAACACCACCTTTTTTCGTTCTCTTTTTCATTCCACCCCATCTGCAACCCAAATGGGTCCAGCAAAGAGTTGAGCAAGGGATGAACACTTGCGAACATTCAAAGGATTGATGGATTTGGAAGAAGGGTAGGAGATAAGGAAATGTGAGCTGTGGTGGTGGTGGTGCAAGTGGAAGAGTAGCCTCTTCGTAGGCAGAATAGTCACTTGAAATAGTGTCGACACAAAAGAGACACATGACATGAGAAGGTTTACAGGAGACGATGTGATGAAAGAGGAGCATATATTGAACGAAGAGAAGCCCTATGGGAGAACTTTTGTGGGTGAACAAGGAGAGTGCTTGACAATGCCTGATCAGGGAGATTCATAGGAGAAAGGGTCTATACGGAAAGTACAAGGAGTGGCGTCATGCAAAAGAGATCTACGCAAGAGGAGCAATAGCAAAGGTGTCGAAAGAGAAAGAGATGAGTGGTTGGGAGAAGGAACCTTTAATGGGTCAACCCAATGATTGGGCCAGGTTGGAGCCCAAGCCTCATGAGTTTAAGGTTTATAGTATTTAAGGAGTATTCAAGGTTAGGGGTAGACATCTTTTTGCTCATTTTGTTGTTGAACACTTGTGTTGTGGAGACCATTTTTATTAATTAAACATCATCATCATCGTTCCAAATCTATCCATTACTGCAATATTCGATTACATTTTTTACAAGTGGTATCAAAGCCATCAACAATCAAGGCACACAATCAAACAAGGGGTGAAGACAACATCTACATGTCAACAGATTTAGCATTAATGGATCTCATGTATCAATTTGATGTGAAAATGGAGACACGCTTGAATAGATTGAAAGCAAGAATGGCGATGTTTGGATCTATTAGTGGTTTAAGGGCATTGGGGATGTCTAGACTTGTTGATCTTCTTCCCCATGGTCGCGCACCACTGCTGCATTTATTCAGACCAACTGTTGGCATCCCTTTCTCCAAGCTCATGTCGTCGGGAGGCCATCCACCTGCCACCACCATCGCTAGACTCCTTTTGACTTTCATCTCCTTACGATGTTGTTGGCCAACCATTCCCTACTCGTGGGGAGGCCATCCACCTACTATCGCCATTGCCAGATTCCTTCCAACTTCCATCTCCCTATGACGTTGCTAGCCAACCATTCACCTTTGATCCTCCTGTAATCCAACTTGACAGTGGCCCCCCCCCCTATCCCAACTCTGTGTTATGCGCCACTTCATTTCCGCCTAGGTCGCCAAGGCCTTATTTTGAAGGGTTTTCAAGTCATGATGATAGGAAAGCAAAGAAATCTGATTTTGAAGATTCGGGAGATGAGTATTGGGAATTTCAAGAATAAATAGTTTGAAAGAAGCTTATTTTTCAAGTTCTAGCACCAACCACAATTTCCCCCACCAGAGGATCTTGGTTCTTGGCCATGAAGAAGAAGAAGAAGAAGAAGAAAAAGAAGAAGAGGAAGAACAAGAAGAACAAGAAGAAGAGGAAGAACAAAGGGAAAATGTTGCAGAGATAGATGAACTTTCAATTGAAGAAAATCTTGCTTGTCTTGAATATTGCTGGAAATGATATTTGTTGTTGGGATCGAGAAACAATTGAAGTTTTCCCTTGTCAACATTGCTAGGAATGATATCATTCAAGGAGACAAGAAACTTATTCCTACCTTTTTGTGACAAGGGATGCAAGGCATGCTATGGAATGTAGGATTGTCAATTGGGGTCTTGTGGCAATGTAACAAACGTTGAGGATAAGGTGTCTCCTTCCCAGGGGAGTAATGTAATAGGTCAACCCAACAGTTGGGCCGGGTTGGAGCCCAAGCCTCATGAATTTATGGTTCATAGTATTTAAGGAGTATTTAGGGTTAGGGTAGACATCTTTTTGCTCATTTTGTTGTTGAACACTTGTGTTGTGGAGACGGCTATCTCTCAAAGTATTACAACTATCTACCATTTGTATTGATTAGTCATCATTATCATCAATCCATAATCTAACCATTATCACAATATTCGATTACATTTGTTACAAAACCCTTCCTCCCCACCTAGGGTTTCTCTTAGGACTCTTAAAACCTAAGCTTTGATACCATGTGGAAAATAATAATAGAGAAGATATGTTGTATTGTGTATTACTAACAAAGATTACACCTCTTTATATAAAGGTTACAAGACTTATGACAAACAACATTAACCAATGTGGGACTAAACCCACTTACATTGGAAACACTAATACTTAAACTCTAAAGGTTCCATCACCATGTTAGGAATATAATGATAGCATACTTCGATATGCTTTGTCCTTTCATGAAAGGATTATTGACAATATATGTCATAACTTGATTATTACAATGCAATTTCATGAGAGTTTTCACAAGGCCCGTTTCTAACTATTCTCATTGCTCCTACCTCCTAGATATGTTGCCATCACTTCTCTCATAGCCAATAAACCCCATTATCACATTTGTCAACACTTTCTATGCCTTTCTCCATAGTTGACAAGCCTATTAGGGCCCATGCCACTACCATCAGGCATGTCATGCCTCCATTGCCCTTACCAACATTAGGCCACCATTGTACACCCTCTAGCCTCTTCCTTGACTCTTACACTACAACAAGGTCTATCCAATGCTCCTTACATTAACACCCAGCACTCTTGCCCCCATTTGTCATCATTGTGACCCATCAATGGTGGGTTCACATGAAGGAGAGGAATAAATGAAAAGGAGGGGGAGAGAGTGAAAAGGGTTACATGTACATGACTTCTTAAAAGTAAAATAGGAATAATGGAAAAACAAGAAAAAAAAAGGAAAGGAAAGGAATTGAGAACAAAATAAAAAATGCGAGAAAGAAAGTAATTGGGAAAAGATGAAAAATAGTAAAAATATGCTAATTTTATCTCTAACTTGCTCTTAAATTTTGTGAATATTTTGCTTATAAAATTTTGTTATTCCCGTAGATGGAGCCTATTGTGTTGTATAAGAGTTTGGAGGCTTTCACAAACCTTAGGATGTATTTCAGAAAAAACCATGTCACATTAAGAAAGTATTGCAAAATTATTTCTCCTCTGCACTCTGGGTGTCGGTTCCTTTTTTATACTATTAACATGATAAGGAAATCTGTTGTGTTACATACTTTGTGCAGCATTGATCACTCCAAGGGAAATTTTGAAGTTTAAGAACTTCATTATAAATGAATAATATAAATGCCTATGCTTCATTATAAATGAAAAATATAAATGATCAGTATTGCAATGGGTTTTCCTTGATGTATATCTTATAGCCTTCTTGCAGTTTTTTTACAGGTCCACATCACGTGAATTGAGAAGGCTAGACAGTGTATCTCGTTCTCCCATTTACTCATCTTTCTCTGAAACATTGAATGGTTCGCCAACTATTAGAGCCTTCAAGGCAGAGGTATATGCAGTTTTAGTTATTTCCCACGAAAATAGCAAGCATATTAGATAATGTAGCTCTAAATTTCTTAAAAATACACAATGTAAAGAAATGAAAAGAAACTATAATTTCAATTAAATCATTAAAACCATTTTTCTAATTGGTTATTGGGTAAACAAACAAGTGTCTAATAGTCCATTTTTCCCCTTTCATCCTCTCGTGTTTTCACTAGAAAAGCATATGTTTATATTTCTGTTTTTTCAAACGCATGTTCCTTCCCTTCTTACAAAAAAAATAGAACGATTAATGGTCAAAAATGTTTTTCTATTTTTTTAAAACATTGCTGGTTTCACAGCCAGCCCTCTTAAGTTCTCATATTTTTGTGCATCAAGCTCTTCGAATTTTCTTCTTTGGTAGGAATTGCAGGGATTCCTCATGTATCTGCTTCCTCTAATCATCTACTTTTACATAAATTGATAGGAATTCTTCATGTCTGGATTCGTCAACCATGTCACATTGTATCAGCAAACATCCTACTCTGAATCAACAGCAAGTTTGTGGCTCTCTTTGCGGCTTCAAGTATTTTATTCTTATCATTCTAGAAGTTGTCATCCTGTGATTATGAAAATGTTCATTTGTAGTTAATTTTAGTGTTAGGTCTGATTTCACATAGTTCCAAAATTATAACATTTGTATATGTTTATTCTTTTATTTTAACAACTTTTATTTTTTACCAACGTTTTGATCCAGTTACTGGCTGCTGTTGTCATCTCGTTTATTGCTTTGCTAGCTGTTATTGGCTACTACGGGAACTTACCTTTTAGACCAACTCCTGGACTGGTATATGATTTTGAGATTTAAACTAGCTTCACTCATTTTTGGATTTATGAAGCTTTCTTCCCCTTTTTTCTCACGACATTGACGATGATTGGGATCTTCTCTGTAGGTAGGTCTTGCCTTGTCTTACGCAGCACCTATTGTTTCTTTGTTGAGCAGCTTTCTTACTAGTTTTACAGAAACTGAAAAAGAGATGGTTTCAGTTGAACGCGTGCTTCAGGTACTTACACTCACACTACTCTTTCTCCTAAATTTCAGCTCATATAGTGATTCGTGTTTTTAGTACATGGACATTCCTCAAGAACTTCAGGGTTCTCATCCTTCACATTCAGCTTGGCCAACACAAGGGAAGATTCAATTCCAGCATGTTACTTTAAGATATGCACCTTCATTTCCAACTGCTCTTAACAACGTTTCATTCAAGATTGTGGCAGGTACTCAGGTCAGTTATACATGAAAAGGGTAGATAGACTGGTTTTTGATTTGCTTGTTAGGTCCAGTTCATTTTCTTGTTCCAGCTTTTAAATGAATCTTATAATGTGCTGTTAGGTTGGGATTATTGGAAGAACTGGTGCTGGAAAATCCAGTGTCTTCAATGCCCTTTTCCGCCTTGCGCCTATTTGTAGTGGACGTATCTTAATAGATGATGTAGATATTGCTAACGTTGTTGTTGAAGATCTCCGTTCTCATTTGGCAGTTGTTCCTCAAAGCCCATTTTTGTTTGAAGGTTCTTTAAGGTACAAACAAAGTACTTATCATAGGTGGAAACTAACCCCTCTAATTTTACACATCATTAGCCAGAACATATTATATAAACACTATATGATATCTTTTCATATTGGCATTACAAGGTCACCTATGTTTTCTTTGCTCTGATTTTAGGATCAACCTTGATCCATCTGGTTTAGCAAGTGAACCAATGATATGGAACATCTTAGATAAGTGCCATGTTAAAGAAGTTGTTGAAGCAGCTGGAGGTTTGGACATTCATGTAAAAGGTGGTAGAATATCATTTTCTGTTGGACAGCAGCAGCTCATTTGCCTAGCACGTGCATTGATAAAGTCTTCAAAGGTATATGCATCATGGTCCCTTGATAGGGGTGGTCAAGTTAGACATAATTTACATACCTAACTCACCAATTCATTGAATAAATGAGCTAAGGTTAAGGCTAAATAATTTTGGATCATAAATTAGTTGACTTGCTTGACTCTTTAATGATTGAATTTGGATTCAACATATGTAACCCATTTATGACACCATAATGAAGTGCACTTGATTGTTTGAAAGTGTTGGAGATAGAGAAATTTTCTCTGTAACAATTCTCCATGTACTCTAATCTCATTTGCAAAAGAAAACTGTGGTAAATGGACTTGTTTATAGCTCATGGTGGTTGATAGCAATGTGACTCTAATGGCCGATTGATTTATCCAAGGGAATAGTAATTGGGTAGATCCAAACCATCAACAATCGGGTAGATTGAAATATCGAAAAAAATTTAATATACTGATCAACCACTTGGATGTTCGGTATTTCTTAGCAATTGATATTTCGATTTCTAGTGGTGGACCCATTAGCTCAGGAACTTTTCGACCTACAGAAATCAAAAGACCAGTACAATTTCAATCTATAATTTTGCGCTGTATATTTTAAACTAGTTTCCACAAATACCCTGATACAAACTGGGGGAGTTGGAACCCTCCTGATCCCACATAACAAGCGTTAATTTTGTAGATACGCAATTTGAAATTTTCTAACATTAAATTTTTGGTGCAGATTCTCTGTCTGGATGAGTGCACAGCCAATGTGGATGCTGCAACAACTGCAATACTACACAACACTATTTCCAATGAGTGCAAGGGCATGACGGTGCTTACGATAGCTCATCGGATCTCTGTGATTGAGGATATGGACAACGTTTTAATACTGGATCACGGGATCTTGGTAAATATCTAACCTCAGTTTCTCTTTGCTTTACCACAATGTTTTAATCAAGTATTTTATTTGTATAATGAGTGCATCTTTAGTTAGATTGTTACTAACAAGATAAATATTTCGAAGTCACTGACGCAAATGAAAATAGCAAAAGCCATGGATATACAAGTGACTCAACCCAATTTCTTTATTTATTTTCGAAAAGATATATGTCTGTGCTGTTCAAATATCAATTCATTGAACTTGCTCGAGATTCCCACTAAGTCAAGTTATATTTTTCATCCTGAATGCGCCTTTTATTTTCTTTTGGTTTTGAGAAGTGACCTTAAGATCTTTTTGATGTTTTTACCCACTTGCTTATGAGCTCATTATTATCAACAAGGTATTCTAGTTCTCTATGCCACTAATTCATTAATAGGATTTTTGCGGTTATACAACCAAATGAAAAAAATAAAAAAATGCAAGAAACAGTGGGCACTCCATGTGAATGCGGAAAGGCCATTGATTTGATTGTTAGAATTTCATCTGTAACAGGTACTGTTCTTTTGTCCTTTCTTTGCAGGTAGAACAGGGTAACCCAAGGGCTCTTCTTAAAGACGACTCCTCTAGGTTTTCAGGTTTTCTAAGGGCATCTACAATGTAAAGCTTTGGATAACTTGGCTTTGCTGGATAAAAGCTATGTAGTCTAAGTAAATAACATAATAACTTAGAGAATGTTTTTATTTAAACTTAAAAAAAACATTATCAGAAACTAACGATGATGTTAATTTATATTTACTACTAGATGTCGATAGTATACTAACATCCATCCATA
>JAMKPZ010004318.1:0-32324 GCA_024699675.1 Amphibolis antarctica
TCATAATATTATAAAAGATAATCTTAATTTTCACCTTCTTCTTTTTTTTTAAAAAAAAACGTCACATTTTGTTTTAAACGTGCATTCGATGCACACCGTTGGCTTTGGTGGTGTATTTTTTGTGAGTGCATGCACGGCTCTCTGAAATGTAAGCCTAGTGCAATGCGCACGGATAAGGCAAATAAGGTGGAGATGAGAGGGCAGTTGGATGGTCTCTGGGGTAAGCTTGCGGAGGTTGATGTGACGACAACCATCGTATTAAATTTTTTTGTAATTATTATATTAAAATAATTTTATTAAAGGACAGAGACTTTACCGACACATGTAGACCTGAACAATTGTGGCAATGCATTTATGATTTGATCTCTTTTTTCTTTTTTCTTTTTTTTCAAATACATACTCGAGAAAAAAAGAAACAAATCGAGCAAGCTGTTCAAATTGAATTCAATTTGGATGCAGATAATGCTAAGATCAACATTGATGCCGATGTAGTGGGAGCTCAAATGTGGGTGGGGGGATGGTTCCAATGAATGCAAGGGGATGGGGTAGGAGATGGTTCTGACGCAGGGGGATGAGGTGCCGTCGAAGAGGAAGTCTTTGCTATCGAGATCGATCGAGATGGATGGTGAGGGTCTCGATGCTGGATGAGCGAGACCAGAGGTGTTTTAGGAATCTTGTGTGGAGGACGAGGGTGACCTACGAGGTGCTCAGGAAATTCCAGAAGTTTCGATGAAAATCGGAAATTCACGTGGAAAAAAAAAACATAAATGATTAAGTACAAAATCCTTTATTGAGTGTGTTTTGACGATGCTCAAATATTTAATATTGTGTAAATAAGTAATGTGAAGAATTGAAGAAGTTATAAAGGACGTAAGTTAAAAAATTGTTAAATCCTTACAAAAGTTCGTCTCTAGGAAAATTCGTTGATGTAAGAGAAGTACTATTAGAAGTTCCTTTTTAAATTATAGGAAAATCTATTGGTACAAGAGAAGTACCACTAAAAGTTCATCTTCAAGCCATAGGAAAATTTGTTGACGAATAAGCGACAAAATGAAAAAGCCAAGGACTAGCAGAAGTTCATTCAGAGACTATAGGAAAATCTGTTGATGCAGAAGAAGTACCACCAGAAGTTCTTCTCTAGATCACAAGAAAATCCGTTGATAAATAAGCAAAAAAATGAAAAAGTTAAGGACCAGCGGAAGTTCCTTTAGACATCATAGGAAAATCTGTTTGACTCAGAAGCAATTGAAAATTGAAGCTAAGTACTAACGAAAGTTTCGCTAGATACCATAGAAAAATTCGTTGACATAGAAGCAACTATAAATAGAAGAAGCCAAAGACCAATGAAAGTTCTATTAAATACCACAAGAAAATCGGTCCACTAAGTAATCACACTTAGACTTAGAAAACTACACTTAATAGACAAAAAAAATCGAAATATGATTTGGATATTCAAATGATTATCTGAATTTTTCTATAAGGAAATATATCTTAGAAATTCCTCCTAAGTCAATTTCGGTTAACCATTTTTAGCAAAACATTATTTTGAATGGACTCCATAAAAAAATTGAAACACAATTCATTATTCTAAATTTATTTTCTAAAAAATTCAGAATATAATTCGTTATTCTAAATTAATTTCTAAAATGAAAAATATAACTGTTGAAAGGTTTGACCAGGTCAAACTAACTGTTAATTAGCCGTTTAAACCAAAGTAACCTATAAATAACATTGTAATTAGAGTCCAAAGAATACCCAAGTCTTACATACACATACTATTGCACTCGAACGCTCACATCGAATAAGTTTTAGCGTTGTATACACGTACTATTGCACTATCAATAATAAAGGTGGCTCTGATATGAATTAATTTCTGCTCATGATTTCATGGCAAAAGGTAAATCCACTGCCACAGTACACCTCAACCTAAGCACCATCATTGTATCTTGTCCAGCCGATATTCACAAGTTAGAGGTTTGGTTTCCATGTTCTTCCCACTCAAATCATTAAAACAGCAGAGAAGAGAATTACAAAGAAGGAAAAACACATTGCAATTAAATACACTGACAATGAATGATTAAAAGGCAAAACACAATTGGAGCAAAATAGACTAATAATAAATAATCAAAAGGTAATGTGAACTCATAATTGTAAGTAATACATCGATGTAATGTAAAGTCTTAATAGAAGATATTTAAATTTTTACTTACAATTAATTATATCCACTTTCACGTTGGATTCTCTCCATGCTCTTCAACTATTTGAGAAGAACCTATAATATTTAAATCTATTAAATTTATTATATTAATAAATGAAAGAATAATATAATTCACGATTGATAAACTAAAAGTAACTTATATTTCGACAAGTATTGATATAATGTCCTAATTGACTGCATTTGTGACACATTCTTGTATTTTTCTTTTTTCAATCATAACTGTTTCAACACTAAATTTCATCTATTGACTATGTGAAGGTCTTTCTTTTGTTTTTCGTATCATAGTTGGATCTCTTACTATAAATCCAGATGGTAACTCCTACGTATTATTGCCAGTAATGCTATCTATACATAGTTGACTATCAATTTTTCTTTGAAGACATAATTTAGACGTTTTCTTTAATAATTCCTCAAAATTTGATTTTATTATTTTGTATTCATCTTCTGAAGATCTCATCAACTAATTTAAATGCACATGATCGCAAGTCTCATTTCATGAGAAGAGTTATCTTGTAAAAAAGGCATTGATATTAGTTTTCTTATCAATACAAGATAAATGTTATATTAACATTATATGTTGTACTTACCTATTTATACAATGTGATTGTACATCAATTATACTTGATTAATATCTGCACCTAATAGCTTTGTGTAGTATATACTAATCAGGTAAATGTCGTACTTGTTTTTTTGGATAAAACACAAAAAATGTGGTGGTAGAGAATCCTTTCATTTTCAAATTTTCTACATGAACATCTTATATCAAAATCCACCTTCATTTTCAAGATCACAATTATAGGGCTACTTGAAACTTCAAGCTTCCAAACGTGATATTGTGTTTCATTATCCACTTTACTTATTTTCTAAAGTAACATAAGTTTCTCTATTCTTCATTTCAATTTGTAATAATGAGAAAATGTTCCTAGTATAAAACTTAGCAGCTTTCATTTTAATAGGCGAGTGAAAGATTAAAACTGGTTTTGAAGTCAATATTTGTATGTCTTCATATTCTTGTACTTAACGTCTTGCCAATAATGCTTTAGTGACAAATTCTGATATAGGAGTTTGAGAATAAGCATATTCATCAAAAAATGAATTCGTACTTTCAGCTCTTTAAGTTGTAGTCATGTCAACTATGAACATACCTTTCATGTAGTAAAGAACTCAATGATCTCTAATATGAAACATCTGATTCAGCCAAGAGTTATTATTGATTGTCGAATATTTTTGTTGCAATAACTCACATTCTTTTTTAAACTCTGTAGGACTTTCTGATCCATATATTACTTTGTTGTAATCAATCATGAAGTTTGAATTATTTCTTAACTCAGACATGATTAATAGCATTTTGAAATATATGCCAAGAACAATAATGATGTATAATTCCTTAAAACACCTAAGGTATAACTATATACATTATAATGTCTTAATCTATAATGATGACATTTAGATTCTTCCCATACATGCATTTCTGAAATGTATTAAATAATCAATGAAAAGTTTTTTTTAGTCTCATCTAATAACAAAACACAACCAAATAATGTTGATTGTCTATGATAGTTGAATCTAGTAAATGGTGCAAATAACATCTTGAAATTATTTATACTATATGTTGTGTCGAATATAACATCTCCAAATTTACTGTATACTTTATGAGTCCTTTCATTTGCTCAAAAAAATATTTTTAATTGTGTGATCTTCATTTAATTCAAATTGAAAGAAGAAATTTGGATTTATATAAGTTCATTTAGAAAAATACTTTACCATTTCCATACATTCTCTATCATCATAATTTTGTTGTGTTTTTTTCCTTTCTACTCTAACATATTCAACATTTACACTTTCACCGGTAATACATTGGTCAATCATGCAACATGCAACATTAAGTTAAATAGAAAATTAATCATGCAACATGTATGATTTAATAGGAACTTAACATGCAAGATTAAGTTAAATAGAAAATTAATCATGTAACATGCATGATTTAACCAATGCAGGAACTTAACAATTCACAAGAATGAATTCATATACATATTAGACAAAATCAATCCTTCTTCTTGCATTTAATACATAATCTTCAATGTCTCTCTACACAACCCATTTTTTGCATATCCTATAACCATCGTCTTTCAAGAAATTAGATCATATTCTGACATCACATTGATGAACTAATAGATCAAATTTAGGGATAAGGTACATACACAATACTAATAATTACTACTATTTAAATATATAATACAAATAATAATAAAAAACTTATTTCACAAAAAACTTAACCTTGAAAATACCTAAATAGAGAAAATCGAAGAAGATGAACGCGATACATCAGCAAAGAGGTAATTTCTATTATATTAGTCATCCTACTCCATTAGGTCACATGTAAGAGAGGGAGAAGAACTAAGGTACATGTAGAGACTATCTACAGTAGATACCTTTTTCCCATTTTATTATATGAATAATTCGAAGCTGTGATAAATTTTAATAAGAGGTTTTTTCGCTTTTACTGAAAAATAAAAGATCAACATTGCCATTTGCCGTCACCCGACCTCCGAAATCGCTGGGAAATTGTGTCGCGTCGGAAAACGCACCCCTAAACCTAACAACCCTAACCCCGTCTCTTCGAAACCGCGATCTGAAGTCGTCCGTCGGTGTCCGTGTCTGCCCGATCTCTCCCCAGTCTCCTGTTTGCGAAGTTCTCGACACCAGTGCCTCGATCGCCTCCCCCGATTGCCTCGAAGGTGGTGGGGGGCAATTGCTGAAGGAAGGAATGGCGAGCGAGGGTGCGGAGGGAGGTGGTTGATCGGACAAGGGTTTTTGCGAGGACGAACGCATCGTGCGGGTGACGACGTCCGGTGTGGAAGAAGCCGACATTTCGTCCTTCCCCGCGCGGCTGTGATTTCTGTGAGAGACACGAGGGAGAGGATGAGCCGATGAGGAGGGTGGCGAGTACGAAGGGCTTTGTAGATCAAAATGGCGGCATTTCGTTCCCACTATGGGCTGTGTGTTCTGGACTGGAGGCCCATAGTTTCTGTGTGTTCTTTGTAGATCAGAGAAGAATGTAAAAGTTTTTTTTTTTTTGGTTTCTCTCCTGAAAGATAGAGAAGAACGATGGAAAGCTTAAAAGGTTAAAGAAGTTTTTTTTTTTTTTTAATGTGGTGTGGTTGACATTTCGCTACGTATCACAAAAATAGCCACGTATTATGAAATATGCAGTTAGTTTACATATTATGTAGAATAATATTCTATTAAAAAATTTATAAATAGAATAATATATTCGCTTACTTCTTCCTTACTCTTTCATGGGAGGACATCCGCGGAATTTGGATAGAATTCTGGAGATTCTTGATCTACCAGTAAATAATCACAGATGCAATTTTTTCGATGGTGTCAATGTTTTTATTTTTTTCGAAAATGCTTTTCTTGACCTACAAATTATTTTTCAAAATATACTTTCTTCAAAATCTGACCGACCATTTCACGGAAAATTAATATCATCCAAACACTATTTCCGCACATTTCTAAGAAAAGAAAAGCCAAAAAATTACAAACGCAAACGGATGCCGCGGTAACTACACCTATACGTTACGGTCCCCTCCAAACCTCCTCATAAACTACCAGGCTCCAGCTATCGTCGTCTCTCGCGCCAAATACTCTCCTCCCCCTCCACTCCAAATCTCAACCACCACCGCCACCAAGGTGGAGCCGTGCGAGGGCGACGGAGGCGGAGAGATGTGTCCGACCTCCCGGTCTCTCGGTATCGGCAGCAATGGCGTGGACGACGACGACGACGTGCATTCTCCTGCGTTCGACCTGAGGAGACAGGCGCTGGTAGAGGACCTGTCCCTGCGTCTGGCGTGCGGGGACCTTCCCGCCAGGCTCCAGGCCGCCAGGGACGTGAGAAGGCTTGCCAGGACGTCGTCCAAGTCCCGTGCCGCGTTTGCCGTCGACAGCGTTGTGAATCCGCTGCTCACGTTGCTGGGCTTCCAGCAGGCCGAGGCCCAGGAGGTGGCGGTTCTGGCAGTGCTCAATATTACCGCCAAGGATGAAAGGTGTGTTGGGGGAGAAATAATCTTACGTTAGAAATAACAAATTAAATTGAAACTTTTATATCACCTGCAAGTTTTTTTTTTTACTTGATTTTAATAAGATAAAATTCATATAATATAAAAACCAATCTATATACATTATATGTATGTAAGACGTTATACAAAGTACTTCAATAAAAGACTCATAAATGTAGAGATGTGTGTTAAGAAAATAATCTCACATTAGAAATAATGAGTGAATTGAAACTCTTATATCTCTTGTAAGCTCTTTCCCACTAATCAGTTTATTTTAATAAGTTAAAATTCATATAGTATCATAGCCAGTCTACACACATTACATGTAAAATGTTATTTGAGTATTCTAATAAGAGGTTTACAAGCATGAGAGTGTTGGAAAAAAATAATCATACATGGAAAAAATGAGTGAGAATGAGACTCTTATATTACTTACGAGTCTTTTTTCATTAGTTAATTGATTTTAACGAGATAAAATCTATATGATATTAAAGTTAGTCTATACACATTATATGTAAGATGTTATGTAAAGTATTCTAATAAGAGACTCACAAGTGCAAGAGCGTGTTGAAAAAAGTAACCTTAGAAACAATAAATGAAATTAAAACTCTTATATTACCAGGTAAGTTTTTTCTTACTGGTCAATTAATTTTAATAAAATAAAATCTATGTAGAAGCCGTTCCACTTTGGTTCTTTGCTTTTGTGGTTCGTGTGTGGATGATGGGGAAGTGTTCTGTTTGGGAGTTGAGTTGGTTTCAGTGGAAGGTTTGAGGATGCTGGAGTTAATAGTGCGCCTTCCCTTTGTATTTACTCTCCCTTTTCCAAAGTAGGAGAATTGTTCTAGATGTACAAGTTAGGGTGGCTTTAGTTCAATATTTGAATTTTGTTGCCGGTCATTTGCTTTCTTCCTTAATATTTTCAGGAACAAGGTTAACATGGTTAAGTTGGGTGCTGTCCCTCCTCTTGTTGAGCTTCTTAAATGTGAAAACAGCAGGTTGAGGGACTTAGCTGCTGCTGCTATTATGACACTTTCATCTTCAGATTGCAACAAATCAACAATCATCTCCTCTGGAGCACCCAAACTTCTAATTCATGTACTTGTTTCGGAAAACATTCAGGGCAAGGTTGATGCTGTCACAGCATTGTATAATCTCTCTACTTGCAAAGAAACTCACGTACCTCGTGTTTATGTCGAGTCCGCCTTCCCTCTCCTTGCTCTTTTGAAAATTAACAAAAAATTCTCCAAGTTTGCTGAAAAGGCCACTGCACTGCTTGAAAAGTTGTCGTATTCGGAGGAAGGACGGATTGCAATCGCAGAATCTGATGGTGCCATACTAACACTTGTAGAGACTGTTGAAGATGGATCTGCAGTTAGTGGGGAATATGCCGCTAGTACACTTCTAGCATTGTGTAAAAGTTGCAGGGAGAAGTATAGGAAGCTTATCCTTGATGAAGGTGCGATTCCAGGTCTTCTACTATCAACTGTTTATGGCACTGAAAGAGCCAGAACAATAGCCCGTGAACTGTTGGATCTGCTAAGGGATGATGCCAAGCCGAATAGATTGTCTCCAGAGGTCTTGGAAACTATGGTTTACAACATTGCTTCTCGGGTTGATGGCCCAGAAAAAGCTTCTGAAACAGCTGGAATTCTGCTTAAAGATATGGCTCGACGAAACATGGAGATGAGGATACTCTAGCTAACACATGCCCTATATATATATCCTACTGATGTGCTGCTTGACATTTCTACATAACAGATGGAAAAAATCTTAACCTGCACTTTTGTTGTCTGTATCGTTCTTTAATATATTACAAGGTCGTTCCACATCCTTTACAAGGTGATGTCTCTTTGGTTCTTTCATCTAGTTTGTACTCGGTTCTTGTATTTTTAGGTCTTTGAATTTTGGGGAGCTTATAAATTCATTACTGTAAAATAACGTCCCATTCTAATTCTTGGAAGGTTACCGTCAAATATCTTGTTTCTGTCAAAATATGATCATATCGAACATTTTGAAAAAAAAAAAACACAATATTTTAATGAATTTTATCTCTGCTGGAACTTATTTCACTTGAATTGATCAGTCGTTACTTATGTATGTATACTTGTCAATGCAAACGTGATTGGAGGACCGTTAATCATTTTAATTAATAAAATAATCTGATAATTAATTTACAAAGATTCATCACATTAAAATTAATTATCCAGTAAAAAAACTTACAAGTATTAAAAAAAAATTAGTTCATTATATTTTTCATAATCTAATACATCCTCACACTTATAAGTATTCCATAAAGTTACCCTAAAGGATCATACGAGTAACTTGTTTAAATTAACTTTGATATCATATGGACAATAAAGAAAGATTTACAAGTTGTGTTATAAAAGTTTTAATTAATCACTTTTCTTTCAATATATAATATAATTTACGTTACTATAATTCAATCATTTTACATTCAACCAAACGGTCCTTCACTCGTGTGTACATTTGACAAGGTAATTTGGGATTCCTAGGCCGTCAAGAATATATATATATATATAAAGGTTTATGTATTTAAAAAATACAAAAGAAATGATAAAAATAATAAATTAAATTTATTATTATTTTTTATACTTTTAAAAAACACAAATCTATAATTTTTTTAAATTTCGTCCGAAAGCGGGAGGTGCTCGCAACGTGAGCACCTCTTAATCAACTGGGGAAGGCACCCGAACAAGCAGGCACGGTTGGCGGCCATGGATCGTTGTTGCATTTTCAGGCAAATTAAGGTTAAGATTGGGACGGTGCTTTGCATATTAATTTCGATTAATGCCAATGATTAATACCTCAAGCTTGGTTCTGCATGAGGTCCCTTTATACACGGCCGGCTTCCTAAAACCATGACCGCATCGGAGACGTCTGCGGTAGGAATTCGTCAACGCAAACTTTTTAAATTTGTTTGAAAAAGTCTTCGGTTGTCTGGGTCACAGAGTAGGCAGAGTAACGATCACTCCACCTGAGAGTAAAAAGAAAAAATGGTGTCTAAAATATATTTTCTCATTTAACTATTAATGCACGTTTGTTTCATTTTTTTCTTTATATATATATATATATATAAACCTTTTACAATAATTTATGTTTACAAAAATATTCTATTTTACGACATAAAAGTTGCTGTAAGAATAATTTGACGCAGAAGTTTGTCTTTCATAAACAAAATATTTCTTTTTTTTTATTGTGTAAATCCTATTCATCTGTGAATTTATTAGAGATGTGTAAAGTTGTGAGCATTTACGTACAGAAAAATAAATCTATATATCATATCATAGACCTTAAATACTTTTATAATTATAATTTCATTTAAAAATAATAATAATAAAGAAATATTTATATAACAATTTCCTAAATACATCACTAACAACTCTTTTCTGTGAAAAAACTACACCATATAATTTTATAAAAGAAAACCATCAATCTCAAATTTTGAAGCCTATTATTTTAATTACACAAACCCGAAATGAAACTGAAAGTTCATTTTAAATTACTAAAGTAATATCTAGTGATTAATAAAATTTTTATTAAAATTTACGATGTTAAATTTAATTTTTTTTTTGTTTTTTGATATAATAAAATCATTTTAAAATAATAATTTTTAAAAATAATTGAAAGCCTATTACCGTAGACCGACGACCTCGCCGTCCACTGACGTCATCCTTTCCAACGTCCAGCCCATCTCATCCGATCCACGTGATCCCTGCTTCTTATTTTTGAAAACTATTATTTTAAAATAATTTTAGTAATTCTTCACTCGTTCTTGTAAAATTTATAAAAATTAAATTTATTTTTAATTTTTATAGAACATTTTGGTAGAATTAAATTCAGTTGAATTCAATTCAGACCACGGACGAGATTTGAAATAAACGAAGTCAAAGTGCGGCGACCCGCGTGGCCGGGTGGGGAGGGAGGGCGGACGACGGTGGAGCTTGCCGGGAAAATTCTTCGTCACCATCCATATCTTCTCCCCACGGTTCGCTATAATCTCATGGTCAGCATCACCACACCCGCGTTTCTCATGATGGCTATTTTTTTAATTCATTTCTTCTTGTACCAGTTCTTCCCCCCCCCGTGTTGATTAATTTATATTTGACTTGTCTCCCTCTCTTCGCCCCCACCTCCACCCCGGCCCTCTTCTTTGAGGCTTATTATCAGGACCGTTTCCTGGAAGTTCAAGTTCTCCCGATTCGCTTTGATTGTGGAGGCTATTTGTCTGGGATTTTTGGGCTTGTGGGGATTGACGGGTGGGTTGCGTTGAATTTTTGTTTGTTGTTTGGGGATAGGGAGTCTCCTGTCCGGTTGCTTGGCGTTTTCTGAATTTGGACGAGGTGGGCTCTCGGAATTTTGGTGTTCTACACTTGAAAAGAGCTTTCTGAATTTGGGTGAGGTGGTTTGCTGCCGAAAAGAGAGTTCTGTTGCTCAATATATTCCAACAATTTAGAAGATCAGTTTTGCTTGTCTTCCTGAAGATTTTAATTTTTTTTTTCCTATTGTTTCTGTATGTTTTCCCCGTGAAGCTGACATTGCAAACTAGTCCAGTTAGCGTATCTAGGATTCTTCCCATTAGTCCAACTTTGTGGGTTCCGGCAACGAGTGCATAGCCTTTGGTAGGTAACTATTCACCATGATGCTCTCAGTGAGAGTGATTGAAGCCCGTAACCTCCCACCTATGGATCTCAATGGCCTAAGTGATCCTTACGTGAAGTTGCAGCTGGGGAAGTACCAATCAAAAACAAAGGTAGTGCAGAAGAGCTTAAGCCCACAGTGGAATGAAGAATTTTCCTTCCTGATAGATGATCTAGACGCAGAACTCAACGTGTGTGTTCTTGACGAGGACAGATACTTCACCGATGACTTCATTGGGAAAATCTGTTTTCCGCTTACAAGAGTTTTTGAGTCAGGACAGAAAGCCTTGGACCCTGCATGGTACCAGCTACATCCAGTGAAAAAGAAGACCAAGATTAAAGAGTGTGGTAAAGCTCACTAAATTTTCCTTGTTTCATTGGCCTCCTTTACCATTTCTATATAGGTCATAGGAATTTCATTTTTTGCAAACAAATGTTATTTATGTTACTTTCATGTTTAAACATACATTGTTATTGTCTCCCGGCATCCATTTACGTCTCTTTAAGAAGGGCATACATTTATTTTAAGTGTTGTCACCTTGATTGGAGCATAATGTTCTTTTTTGTTCGTAAGAAATCTTATATCTTGTCTTGTGCATGCTATGCTGTTTTCATTTTGGGCCAAATTGTTTTGTGGGTGTTCTGCCAAGCCACATAAGCTGTTTGAATTAAAGACAAAAGGAGAATTCATCAGAGCCGTTTGAGTTAAAAACCATCTAAGTGATCGCTTGAATCAAATGAGTTAGCTACAGCAGTAATTTGGATTTTCTCACTACGGCCCATAACCTGGATTGTGTACACTTGCAGGAGAAATTCGTCTTGCTATATCCTTAGCTTTGAAAAGCTCTTTATCTGAAATATTAGCTAATCATTCAGATTCAGATGTGGCACATGAATTTTCAAATGAATTTCGATCTCAGTCATATGATCCAAATGGAAAAATGGTGTTGGGTCAAGAAGTGGAAGAATGTGAAACCTCTAAAGATGAAAAGATCAATCAACCAAATTTTGTTGACCGTATTGTACAGATTTTTCGAGGGAAGGAAACAGACATTGGTATTGATTCATCAGATTTTTCAGATCCATCAGGGGATACAAACATAGAAAATAAATCTGAAGAAATTTCCTCTAATATGCCATTTTCTGAACTTCTGAGAGAGATGGAATCTAAAGATCAAGGAGAGGATATGCCTGAAAATCTACCAGGTGGAGTACTTCTTGACCAAGCTTACATGGTCTCAGCTGGTGATATGAACTCTCACCTGTTCTCACCAGACTCTGGGTTTTGGAAAGCTTTGGCAGAGATTCAGGGTACAACAGGCTTGGAAATTGTGCCTTGGGCTCCTGATGACAGTGGGAGAATGAAAAGAGAAGTCACATACACAAAAGCTGCAACTAAAATTGTCAAGGCTGTCAAAGCGACAGAGGAGCAGACATATATTAAGGCAGATGGAAAAGCTTATGCAGTTCTAGCAAGTGCTAGCACACCTGATGTTCCATATGGAAATAGCTTCAAGACAGAACTTCTATTTTGCATAACACCAGGACCTGAGTTGCCATCCGAAGAGCAATCATCACGTCTCATTATATCATGGAGAATGAATTTTACACAGAGTACAATTATGAAAGGAATGATAGAAAATGGAGCACGACAAGGTCTTAAAGATAACTATCTACAGTTTGCAGAATTGCTGTCACAGGATATCAAACCTGTTGAGATAAAGGACCTTGGAAGCAACAAGGAACAGATGCTTGCTTCTTTGTCAATGGAAAAAGAATCTGATTGGAAGCTGGCTTCTCGTTTTTTGGGAAATTTCACTGTGATCTCTACCATTGTTATGAGTCTTTATGTTTTCGTGCACATCATGCTAAGCAGTCCCAGCATACTGCAGGGGCTTGAGTTTTCTGGTCTGGATTTGCCAGATTCAATAGGTGAAGTTGTTGTATGTGGGATACTCGTTGTACAAGGTGAACGTGCTTTGAAGATGATTGGACGGTTCCTACATGCAAGGAACCAAAAAGGTGATTTCTGTTCACAACAAACAATCATGTTTAATGTTTTATAGATAGGAATGGTTCTTTATGATCGATTAGCTCATGATTATTAGTTATATCATTCTTGAACATGCACAATACACTGAAAACACCTTTTTTTTTTGAAATTTAAGAGGAAGAAAATAGAAATCTTATCTCATGATTTTGAATTACAGAGAACATGGGAGACTACTTTTCCAACTTAAATTCAAATTCCAAACTAATCCTGATTTTCTCAAACTTCAATTTTCTTCAGGTCTTGGGGCCAGTATGCATGGTTTACTTTGTGAATTTATATATCTGGTCTTAAACTTTTTGTTCTATCTTTTGTTTTTTTTTTTGCTCTCATAGTGAACATACTGCAGTTTCTTAGAATACACTAGCATATTGAGTAAAAGCCATGGACGTTTTTCAAATGCATTTGGAACCTTACAGTTCTAGACAGCAGCGAGGTAGAGGTTGTTGGAACACAAAAAATAGATGGAAGTAGATTGTTATTCATAAGTAAACATAATGCCTTTATATATAAAAACTATATAGAGACAACAAACAAACCATAAGTAATTTGGAACTAAGCTTACTTACAATACAACACTACTTAGGATCCATTTATTCATAAACTCTAATAGAGGTTTTACTTCACATACTTTCAAAATCACATTAAAAAAGGAAAAATTACAATGACAACAATATGAGCTATAATTCTACTATATTAGGTTAGCTACATAAATCATTTTCTTCTAAGTATTTCTATCTATTGTCAATTCTTCCATTAAATTACATAAATTTAAATATTTTATTACAATTTCTAATTAGGTAGTTTTATGCTTACTTTAATTCTCTTCTCTAAATGATACATTCTTTGGTCTCCTAAGGGTCTTAACCAAAAAAAGGAAAATTATAAAGATGCAAAAAGTTATAAAAATATGTAAAAAGGAAAAATCTAAGAAACCTGAAAACTGAAGAAAGGGGAAATTAAAAGGTATTTCAATATAGTCACTAGCAGTCTAATACTCTAACTTCAGATATTCCGTAGTCTATAAATAATTTCATTTGATAATGTGTCATGAAACTGATCAGAAACCATCTTGATGTTGTAAGAATAGAGCAAATCACCTTGTAGTTAATACTAAATTATCATGCTGGGCTTTCTCAAAATCCATGGAATCAATGGCCCAAAGGTGTAACAATTTGGATTTGTAAGAGAGTTGTTATCCCAGGACAACGCTCTTGTACTGAATTATAGTGCCTACCATTTCTTGTATTAAGTAATAGGGCCATTGCTAGAACATTCTTTATTATTTTCTTTGTTAGAGTATCAGGGTTTCTCTCCGTACATAGATCTCTTACACTCTTTGAAACTATACCATATGAAAATAAAGAAATAGGTGTATGTTGAGTATATCATTAACAAAGATAATGCCTCTATATATAGAGACTGCAAGGAAAAGATTAACACAACTCTAGTAATGTGGGACTAAACCCATTACACATACCTAACCCTAATAGTCTAATATACATTATTACCTTTGGTTTGTTTTGAAGTAGACGTCTAAGCCATACATTCAATTTGTACACCAAATTCTAAAATCTGAAACTGCAATAATAGAGGAAATTACCTTGTTGTCAAAAATAAATTATCATGCAGGGCTTTCTCAAAAGCCATGGAATCAATGGCCGAAAGGTGTAACAATTTGGATTTGTCAAATAAAGTTGTTATCCCAGGACAATGCTCTTGTACTGAATTTGGTACCTGTCATTTTTTGTCCAAAGTAATAGGGGCCCTTACCTTTGGTTTCTTTTGAAGTAGGCATCTGAGGCATACATTCAATTTGTAGGCCAAAGTCTGAAGTCTAAAACTGTGATAACATTTTTTGGAGATTAGGGTAGATAAGAATGTGTTCTTCACTAATGATAGGAGACTGCTTGCTTATAGGTCCTACTACGTGGATAACCCATTTTACCAATAAGACCTTAATACGACAGTAATTAGACTACTTCTAACACTTAACCTCAAGCTAGAACATGTATATTAGGCATGCCTAGGATGTTACCAAAAAAAAAAAATAACCCCTGTATTATATGCTTTTGTAAACATATCTTCAAGTAGATCATAGGATGATGTATGGAGGATAACAATGATTTCTTTTATTACTATATCACTAACAAAATGAAAATCAACTTGCTTTATATTCTCATAAACAATGGGTAGGGCTGGGTGGTCGATTGACATAGCTTTTGTTTTTTGATTAAGGTTTCCTAAGCTCTACTATCATTTGAAACTAGGGTAAAGTTGTGTAATGAGAGGAAATTATATATTTTTATGTCCTACGAACTATATGGATTCTCATTTACCCATTTAACTAATAGGCACCCAATACAACAATAATAACATTGTTTCAACACTTCTGAAAACAGCTATCCGGTTGGTTGATAAGTTCCCATTCTTATAGATGTGTGCAGTTATCAATTAAGATAGGTATACAATCAAGCACATTTATTTTTGAATTTAAAGGCATTTTTTTGATTTTTTTCCTTTGATTCCTCAGTGTAATCTGTCTCCCTTGTTTTTGTAGAATTTAAATTCTTTTTTATATTTCAACATATTATAGGTAGTGATCATGGAATTAAAGCACAAGGAAATGGATGGTTGCTAACTGTTGCTTTAATTGAAGGAAGTGGCTTACCAGCTGTGGATTCATCTTCATTCTCTGACCCTTATGTTGTTTTTTCTTCTAATGGTAAAACCAAAACCAGTTCAATCAAGTTTCAGACACCTGATCCACACTGGAATGGTAATTACTGCCCCTTGCCTGTATGCAACAAATGGAACTTCCTTCTTTTTCATTATAGGGATTCTATATACTGAATTCTGTCTGACTATCATGTTCTCTCTATCTCTAACACACACACACTCTGTCTCTCTCTCTCTCTCTCTCTCTCTCTCTCTCTCTCTCTCTCTCTCTCTCTCTCTCTCTATAGATATATATATATATGCAAGTTATTTACTGATGCGTGAAATAACAGAAATTTTTGAGTTTGATGCGATGGATGATCCTCCATCTGTGATGAATATACATGTTTATGATTTTGATGGACCTTTCGATGAAGCAACTGCTCTTGGCCATGCGGAAATTAATTTTGTGAAATCCAGTCTATCAGAGCTAGCAGATATATGGGTTCCTCTCCAAGGGAAATTATCTCAGGCATGCCAATCCAAATTGCACTTAAGGGTTTTTTTGGATAATACACGAGGTACTGGGATTGTAAAAGACTATCTAACTAAGATGGAGAAGGAAGTTGGTAAGAAGGTGAGCAACACTTTCCAATTAGATATTTGTCCTGTATCAGTGCAAGACCAGTATTTGGTCCTTTTCCATGCACATTTGTTTTTAATATTTCACAACTTGTACACAGATTAATCTGCGATCCCCTCAGACAAATTCAGCATTTCAAAAGCTATTTTGTCTTCCACCAGAAGAGTTTCTTATTAATGAATTTACCTGTCATTTGAAACGCAAAATTCCTATGCAGGTATTGTTTTGCAGTTAAGGTGTATTAGAGGGTTTCCATGATTGAAATATCATATAATTGGAAAAGATGCATAAGTTTACTTTGCTGAATTGTATATTACATCTTTCTATTTCTGAGCAGGGTCGCCTTTTTCTTTCTCCACGAATAATAGGCTTCTATGCTAACCTCTTTGGTCACAAAACAAAGTTCTACTTTCTGTGGGAGGATATTGAAGATATCCATGTTATTCCCCCAACGTTGGCATCATTAGGAAGTCCGTCTTTAATGATTATTCTGCGTCGTGGTAGAGGAGAGGATGCTAAGCATGGAGCAAAGAGTCAAGACTCTGAGGGAAGGCTAAAGTTTCATTTACAGTCATTTGTTTCTTATCAGGCTGCAAGCAGGTATACTTGGTCCCTATTCATTGTTCTTTTGATATATGGAGCCACCTTCCTGGCAAGAAGAGAGTGCAAGGCATACCATCTTCCTCACTATCTCTAATTATGCTTTTTTTAACACCCATCTTTATTCAATGTGAATATAGATGTAAACAGATTCCAATTTCCAAATCATAGATGTTTCATTCATGTTCAAATAAATATCGATGTACAGGTCAAAGTTTCTAAAATTGCAAATCTAGTATCTTTTTTTAGCAGCAACAAGAGAAACTTGATAAAAACAGGAAAAGCAATGTGTCCTACATAAGCTGTAGGCAGACTAGCAAAATCATAAAGTAAAATAAGATAAGACAGCCTACAAAGACTGTAGGCAGGCCCATAAGAACAGGGAAAATGCAAATTTAATGTCATCCTATAAGACAATGACTTCTTGACAATACGGTATAGAGAAATTCTCATTTTCTCTGAAGAACAAACTCTCATATCATTAGAAAGCAATATATAAATAAATATGTGAAATCCACTCTAGAAGAAAATTTTCTCATCCTTTCGAAAGAAGAATACCTAAAGTAATCAGAAAGGGAGATGAGTTTTGTATTTCCATATAAAGCACTTTCCTGAAGTGAGGATGAATGATTTTTAATCTCAAATAACAGAAAAACAGGATGAATGATTGTTTGGTCTCAATATGCACATAGTACCCTTGAATGTAGTTTTCTTCTTTTGATGATTTCCATCATGGAAATCTCTTTTATTTTATTTGCAGTTTTTATTTTGCATGCTATTGTGGCCGTTGTTGGAAATTCTTTAGCATCACATAATATTTTACAGGACAATAATGGCATTATGGAAAGCAAGGTCATTGAGTCCCGAACAAAAAGTTCAAATAGTTGAAGAAGAATCTGAAACAAAGAACCTCCAGCATGACGAAAGTGGGCCTTTCTTAGGCATGGAAGAGACCAATATGTCAGAGGTCTTTTCTTCATCTGTATCTGTTTCGGTGGGTCCCCTCTCTCATCTGAAATATAAGTTGGAAAGTGTTGAAATGTAGATATCTAATCTAAAATCAAATGACAATGAATAGATAGGTATTTTTTATATTAATTTATATTTTTGTTTTAATTTTTACCAACGTGAATCTATTCCATCACTCTTCACTTGTGACATTCTTTAGGTTTTACAAGTATTTTTTTTGGATACATGGGCATGTTTTAGTGGCATTTTTTATTGCATGGCTAGATGTGTATGAGTCCACCTAGTTCTCCTTGGCTCAAATACTATGTTTTTCTAAAAGGAGTTTTAATACCATGTTGAAATGTGGACATTTAATTCAAAATCAATTAATAATAAGTTAAGAGGTCCTTAATGAATCTATATTTTGTTTTAAATTTTATTCATGTGGGATTATTTCATTTGAAAGCAAATCCTCTATGCTTGCTTCATGATGGCAGGTCAACCTATTAATGGAACTGTTCAGTGGAGGTCTATTGGATCGTAAAGTAATGGAGAAGGTTGGCTGTGTTGATTACAAATTCACTCATTGGGAACCAGTTAAAACTGATGTTCACCAGCGACAAATTAATTACAAATTCGATAAGAACATTTCTCAATATGGAGGAGAAGTAACAAGTATTCAACAAAAGTCTCAACTTCCTGATAGAAATGGGTGGCTTATTGAAGAGGTCATGACACTTCAAGGTCTACCGTTTGGTGAATATTTTAACGTACGTGAGCTATCTGACAACCAAAATGTTCACATATTTTATCTTTTGAAGCATCAGACCACAACATCTGATCAAACAACGACATGTTCTGTTTTCCGCAGCTTCATTTAAGATACCAAGTGGAGGACATTCCTACAAGAACAAACGCTTGCAATGTCCAGGTTTTCTTGGGAATTGCATGGCTGAAAAGCAGCAAGCATCAGAAGAGGATAACTAAGAACATTGTGTCCAATTTGGCCGATCGCCTCAAAGACATGCTTCGCCTTGCTGAGAATTTTATCACGGGAAAGTAGAACAACTTCTTGTTTTATGCTGCCTGAATCTTCTCATTGAATCTTAGCATCAAGATACTCTCTAAGGCCTCTTACTTTTCAGAAGCTCTCTGAAGTTAGGTTTGTTTTGTTCACATCTCTTCTGGAAAATGACCCCGCCACTAGAGTCAAGTGATATCTGCCTCTCTTTTTTCTCCCTGGCTTGCATTGTACATTTCTGAGTTCTGGTTTCCTGATTCCTGTTGGAGGATGGAAATATTTATGATATAACAGCTACTTCATTATTTCAAGTAGATCATAAGAATTCAGTACATGTTAGTGACACCATCAAATATTGTAGTGATTCATGCTCTCAGAAAGAGCCTCTGAGAATGATTTGATTCTTCAGAGAGGACTGGAGCATCCTAGCAGCTGTAAAGATTCATCTGCCTCTAATGCCTTCCATAGGGCTTTTCAGTTAATTTTTTCTGGACTCAGGTCTGTATTTGTCACACACTTTCTATTTTGTTCGGTGTCTGCCAACAGCTTCGTGGAGATGCAGGGGTTGGAGCTGCTTCTTGTTTTTATATTCGATTTGTTGGTTGGTTGCAACACCGACATCCACTTGTATACAATAATGACCACTCCGTGTTTCATTGTTGTATTGTAATTTGTAAATGTGAATACTCTGACGGTAGCGTGACAATTGTTGATATGAAAATTGATCAAGGATCCATTTTTGTCCTCTTGGTACTACATCTACTAAATCTTTCGCGACATGTATGACTTCAATTACTGCTTAGTTTTATCATCGTTTTTGTTTGCTTAACACTTGATTTATTTAATTCCCAACGTAAATATCCGAAAATTAAATTTAACCAACCTGTAGGTTGCAAATAGGTGGTTGGCATCTCAAAACTTTAACCATGGGAACACATCTGTAACAATGGGAAGAGAAGGTTTCATTTGGAAATGAAATTTATAAAGATTTTTATTATATAAAATATATGTTTTAACAAATAATATAATAAAAGTAGATTTTTTTTATATTCATTAGAAAATAAAATAGAAAAAAGAAAATTCACGTCAAAAATTATGTTGATTTAAAAAAATGTAAATTTTAAATACACGTAAGTTTTGTCAAATAAAACTTAATTAGACTTATTAAAATTTATTAGATAATCTTTTAATAACATATACTATAATCGTATAGAAAACAATTTTTTTCGACGGCATATGGAAAACAAATATTAATTTCTGCTAGAGATTAAATAACCTTATTCTAAAAAAAATGAAATAAAATACCCGTGATTCATGAAACGAATCCTATCCGTTCAATCACAATCACACGGTGGAAACTGTAGGCTCCCTATGATTTCATTCTTCTGCAGTTCCCTCTTCCGCCGTCCCAGTGGCCCTCAATCTTCGCCTTCTTGGAATCTCGGTGTAGATCGCCTCGTCGCCCTAGCTCTCTTCTTCCACGACTCTCCCTTCGGAAACCGTGTAATCGGAAAATCCAGTGCCTCTTCTTCCAGGTGACCCACTTTGGTTCTCTACCATAGTCTAATTTTCCTTGGTTGCGCTTGAATCTATACCATGCACCGTTGGAGGAATGGGGATACTCTTGTCGTGTTGTCACTATCGATTGTTTCGTTTTGTGGCGAATCGTTTTGTAAATATCTTGGCCTTTTTCTATCTGGATGCGTTCTCGACAATGTGTTATTTTTGTCGGGAGTGGTCTTTTGTCTGAGGTTGGGAGTTGCCAAAAATGGGGGGGATTTATTCTTTTGATAAAAGCTTGATTTATCTGTTGTGTTTAGTAAATTTAATAAATAGCATACCTTTCCATAAGGGTTTCAAAAACAATGCTGCTATAGTGAAAGTAATTAAGCTTATTTGATGTGACGAACAGTTCAGCAGAGCATTTTTGTGTTTAATTTTGAGACCCAGAAACCATATTCATGATTTTCGTCACAGTAAAATGTGTTGTTGGGTGAGTCAAGACAGAGAATCGCAAACAGAAGTTGATGGTTAAGGTAACAATCCACTATTTTTTTGATGCGATCATTAAATTTTTGAGAATTGGAACTTGAGTTTTATTAAAGTTCGAATTACACTGTGATTTTGTGAGGGGAGTTGTAGTTGATGGGAAGAAGCGGTGAGTGGAGAAAATGTATCGAGGAGGACTTGACCGATTTAAGAAGGCTCAGTCACTTGAACCATTCTCTGTTTCACAAAATTCAGCTACAAAATCAAGCCCACAATCCTCTGCATCATCTGTGCCTACACAGGGTTCCAACTTTAAAGCTCAAGTTCCATTGCAACAATATGTACCTGCAGGAACTGCAGAGGCTTTAGTGGTACTGCCTCAGCAAATCACCCAAGTTGGTGGTGGGCAGTCACCTTGGCAACCTCCAGATTGGGCAATAGAGCCACGGTCTGGTGTCTATTATCTTGAAGTATTGAAAGATGGAGAAATACTTGATAGGATCAATCTTGACAAGCGGAGGCATATTTTTGGGAGGCAATTTCCCGTGTGTGATTTTGTGCTTGATCATCAATCAGTTTCACGCCAGCATGCTGCTGTTGTTCCCCACAAGAACGGAAGGTTTGAGCTTTGCCTTATTTTCTTTCTTGTATCTAGCTAAATACTTTTCACTTCACTGATATTAGCATCATTCTTGGATGTGTCTTATCAAAGAAAAATTAACTTTGATGTACGGTAGCTTTGATAATCCTTCTGGATGCTGACATGCATGCAAGATGTGTAATAACATTTCTCCTTAACCTTTTTGTTTGTTGTTTATTTACACACTATTTTTGTCCGCACTCTGTAATTTATATAATATTAAAGATTCTTTAATGTTTTAATAGAGCAATTCAACCGCATTTGAAAAACTTCTGGATGCAGATATTCATGCAAGATGTATTTAGGGAATCCACTTGTGTTGCAGCCGTCTTTGTTGTTGGTTTTCGTTCTTCATCTTATACAATATCAAAATTCACTAATTTATTTCTGTAGCATCAACTTTTCTGTTGCGTATTGGGGAAAAGCTTCTGGTAGCATGAACTGATTCCATACTTCTCTAATTTAAGTAATCCCAGAGGGGGATTTGAAACAGGCTGACCAGGAGAAGCCAATCTCTTCACATGAGTGAGGCCATACAATGGTGGGGACCTTGTATATGTGGGACAGCTTCTCCTGGTCAATCTGATTTCAACCAATCTTTCTAAAATGATCTCATCTCTTAATGCACTTGCTATAAGATATGAAAATTCATTTTTTTGATGGCTATTTGCAGTATATATGTAATTGATTTGGGATCTGCACATGGCACATTTGTTGCAAATGAGCGTCTCACGAAAGAAATTCCAATGGAACTTGAACCTGGCCAGTCTTTGAAATTTGCTGCTTCAACAAGAACTTATATCTTGAGAAAGAACACAGCTGCCCTCTTCAATCCTCCAACACTTCCTGAAGAAGTGAATCTACCATCTCCTCCAGATCCATCAGATGAAGAAGCTGTTTTGGCATACAATACCATACTCAATCGTTATGGCATCAGTGATCCAAATACTGCATCAAATCTAGAGGACTCAAGGAATACTGCATCAGGAACAGATGGACATACAACAGAAAGACCTTCTAAAAGGAAAAGGAAATCAAGAGTTGCTTTCAGAGATCAAATGGGTGGAAGATTGGTTGAAGTAGTTGGTGTTTCTGATGGTGCAGACGTTGACACAGAACCTGGTCCCCTTGGTCTAAAGGAAGGTAGTCTTGTTGGGAAGTATGAGTCCCTTGTTCAAGTGACAGTAATACCCAAAGGTAAGGAGTCAATCCCTCCAAAGGAGGAAAATTTCTCTCCAAAGGGTGTGACCGATAAGCTACTGCAGGTATTAAACAAAGTTAAAAACACTCCCAAAGGTGGAATCCATGACGATCTGTATGGAGATTCATTTTCTAGTAGAGAGGGTTCTTCATGGGCTTACAAACCTGGTGCTGTTGATGGGCAAACAGACTTGCATTCAACGAATGAAGGCCAACGTGTTGCAACCACTGGAAAACACAAAAATGATACTTCCTATGACAATGATGATCTATTTGGTGATGACGACTTGTAAGTTCAATGTAATTTTTTGTTAGATAGAATCCTTGATCATGTTAATTTATTAAGTTCTATAACGTTTTATGACGGTAAAATGTTGATAAAAATGAGAAGCTTTTTATAACTTGTGACGTTTGTCATATTATTTGGACCAATTTGCAATATTTTCTTGTTGGTAAAACAACGGGAAGTTGAAATGCTCCAGCAAACAACTTGCTTAGCTCTTCATTTACTTTCCCTCTTCTAACTCGTAGAAAGTTGGTGCTGTTTCCCATTTGGGATTTGTGCAGGTGAGACTTTTTGTTTCTACATCAGTTGTTATATTTGCTTGCAAATCTTGAGAATTAGAACTGCGTGACTGTATTCAATCGCCTCTTAGATCCCATTTCATGCAGGGTTTGGGATATGAGTCAACCAGTGAAATGCTATTTTCGCTTTTCTTATTTGAAAAAAACCTATTTTTACCAGACCATGATATGTTTGTGTACATCAAGTTTTCTTGCGATGCTATGACATTTTCAATGTTTGAACTTGTGTTATCTATCTACTTGGTAATCTGTTGGGTCTCCACATTTACTTAGGAATCCCTATTTTATACCCTGTACAAGGGTCCTCCATGTTTGCTTATCCATAAAACATGTCCTTTGTGAACTATTCATTTCTTGACCGTCAAGCTGAACTCAATGAACATTGCATGAACCAGATGTATCGCACTTCAATTCCCAAGCTGAAACTTGTGATGGAAGTTCAGTCAGTTTGGTGGTGATGAAAGCTGAATTATTAGTGATGGCTAATAGTAGCTGCTTCAAACTACACACGAAGGCTTTTATAGATTCATCTCAAGCGTTAAACATTTGTTTAGAAGAGGGACCTGTGGTACTAGGATGCATTAAAGATGATGAGAACAGTAGAGTGGTCTCATCGAATATCTTATTAAAAGGAAAATGAAAAAAAAAAAATATTTCAGTTAAGCTCTCACCGCAGTTATTTTCTTGAATTGCTCGTCATGATTTTTTTTTCCTTTATTCTTGAGATCGAATTTATTAAAATTTTGTTTGATAACGATATATTTTAATTCGAATAATTGTAAAAAATTAAAGTTGAAAGTAATGAAATAAAATATGTTAAAATTATATAGTAAATTATAATGTACGAAAATTTATATAATAATAATAATTGACTACATTATCAAATGAAAAATAGAATGAAACCACAATCGGGCTATTGTTTGTGGTATTCTTTTAGTGGGTTATTTTCTTGAATTCTTAGTCAAGAGCTAAATTCTTAATAATTTTTCGATCAATGCAGGTGGATTTCAAGAGATGTTTGCTGATGATTATTTCAATTAAATATAGAAATACGTTAATACTCGTGAATGTAAAAAATTATTCTTATTAAATATAATATTTTGACAACCGGTTTGAATTGGTGGAACCGGTGGTGGACCGGGTCCTCCTCACGACTGGACAATTTTCACGGCTCAAACCACTGATGGGTTGGTTGAACTGCGGAAATCAGTGGTCCGACCACTTCTCTCGCAACCGGTAACTTCGATCCGGCTAATCCAACTTGTTTTTTTTCTATAAATGAAACATAAAATCTAAATTATCTGATCCTCCTCTTCCCTTCTCTCGATTTCCTGTAACTTTACTGATTTTTTTATTTTTCGGGATTATCAAGATTTATAATTAGTTAAATAATGCATAATTATGATGTCATCCGGTTGAACCGGATTTTTAAACCAAATATTATGATGCCGATCTGTTTTTGAAAACATAAAAAATGGTAAAAATCGTAACAGAAAATTATGACGACATATTGTTAAAAAAAAGTACAAATGTTATTGTTGGTAATAAAACTTAGTGTAGACGTACGTCGATGATGAAAGATGGGGATTTAAATTTAATCATTATTTTTTCATGCACATGACATGAAACTTTTTAATTTATTTTAAAAAAAAATGTTGTAAGTACTTACAGTAAAAATGACTTTTTCTGTAAAATAAAATTTATTTCTTAATAGAAATCTGAAAGAAAAAAAAGACGAAATAGTTGAAATGGGGAAAATTATAGGGAGCGTTTAGATGTGGCGTCAAAAAATCAATCAATCATACTCAAAAAAAATTTTGGTAGAATGAATTTATCAAAGAATTACAAATGATAATAGCGAAGATGATATAATTAACAGCATCTGGCTTGAGCCTACTCAAGTTCAAATTTCTAATCCAATGCTTAAATTTGCTTGACTTTAATCAAACACAAGCTGCATTAACATCAACTAACACGTTATTAAGAAGCAAACTCTGTGACAGAACCTAGACATTTAGTCATCTCAAAACAAATCGGATTTGTTTAATAACGATTAACTTAATCTAAAGCAGAGTGTTAATTGAAATGGTCACCACCAAACACACAGGAAACTAAGGGTAATGTTAAGAATAATGAAATAAATGATATTTAAGTTATATAGAAGTTTACGTGATAATGATGATATATAAAAATTTATGTAAAATTAAAATTAAAATTACGTAAGATTTAAACAAACAGGGACCAAAGGAGTGTTGCAAGGTAGTCACCGGTAGTGTAAAGAAGTTCCAAGCAATCTACGGGAGAGAGAGAGTCGAGAGAGAGGAGAAGATCCGAATAGAAAAGAAAAGAAAGATTCTCATGCAGTCATGCTTCACTTTTCTTGCTTCACTTTTTCCAAAAACCAATGAACTTTATCATTGCAAAAGAAAAACACAAGGACAGCGAATTTGGCAACAGATGTATGGGCGGTATGCAAGAAAAAGAAGCCACAGCAGCACGGAAATATACAATAGTACAATAGCAAGCAGTAGACACATATACAGAACAAACAGGAAGATGTCCACCAATGTGACCAAGACAATCCGAGCACCGGCCACTTGCTCAATCAACTGACCCTTGTCCATACAAGATGACAGATTTTTTAAAAAAAATTCTATTCCTTCGATAGTGGCAGTCATTTTTAAATTTACGGGAATTAGCAGAAGGAAAATTACAAGTATCGATCGTTGCCCTTAATCAGCTTACTAATTAAGCTATTTACTTGGTTTTATTATTGAACCCTGTCAAAAAAATGCATCATCAGCAACCTGTGTTTCATTTCACCAAAATAGCAAATTGTCCATTACTGGGATTCGTTCACTTGGAGGTGGATCTGAGACCTAAGATAGATAAGAATGCAGAACCTCACCTCAAGCAGTAAGATGTGAATGAAGAGTTTAAACTTGATGCTTATTGTCCTACATTTACCTGATCACATCCTACTTAAGACACGTACGTAACAAATTAAAAGATTCAGAACAAGAAAGCAAGTATTAGTCCCATCATTTGTCAGTCTCGTTGCTTTTTGTTTAGACCTCCAGGACCATACAAAGGCTAAGTGGAAAATTTGTCAGTGGGAAGAGAGCATGCATGAGAAGTTGTGACCTGAACCTGCACAAATTAAAAGGGGTGGAACTTGGACACTCCATGTGTGGCCACAGACGAGAGTCAGATTCATCACTCATGCCGAGAGGTTACACCTTGAGCCCAGCAGCATAAAAAAGGTTAGAAATTAGTGATATACAGCTCAAAAAGAATTGTACGAACCATCGAATACTTCCCACCAGACAGCGTTCATTGACACGAGATATATGTTGTTCCCCAACAATTGCATGCTGTCCCACAGTCTGTGCAATGCACAACCTGTGGAAAAAACTATCTCCCGTTACTAGTTCAGTTGAAGGGTGTTCGCAATTGGAAAGTGATGGTAAAGATTTCGTTGTTGGTGGGTATCAATTTTCCGACAAAGTTCTTGTTTGCAGAAAGCATGCCACATTCCAAACCTTTGTTTGTTTGCTTGTTTCTTTTTTCTCCTAGCTTTTTTTTCGGTTCTGTTTATGTACATTTCAAGAAACGTTGTGGTAGACATCAGAAATGAAATGCTACCAATCTTTTGAGTCAGCTGTCAGCAGGGCGCTTGAAGAGAAATAGTTGTTGTCACGTCTTTCATGAATTAAAGAGCATTAATGATTCTTCATGTTTGATAGAGAGTAGTGCCTTTCCCTTGAAAATTAGATATATATATATATGGTTACCCACACACTCTGTAATTATTTCAGGATTAAAGAAATATGACGCTGATAATTCTTACAAATGGTAAACTTAATTCCATGGTGGACGGATCCACTAACTTAGCTGTCTTACAGCGAAAGCCTCCTGCACTGAAAAATAAAAGATAAAGAATTTCTTTTCTTCAACTCTCGGGGCACAAAGATGTTTCTCGCTTCACCATATGCAGTCTTTTTTGTTTTCTGTTGCTAGATCTCCCTTTGGAATTAATTATCGTTTATAATTGCGGAATATAACATGAAGAATGATACTGTTTTACTTGCATATTTTTATATTTTTCCCCTATTGCAAGGGAGACCTACTGGCATCCAAACCAGGCTCATCCATGCTTTACTTCCTCCTTCAAATTAAGCAGGAAATTTCAATCGACTAGTCTCTTTCTATTGGAAAAATAGTCTCGATAAATACAATGAATACTCTTATATCACTTGTAATTTTTTTTACACAAGCTAATTAATTTTAATAAGATAAAATCCACACTTGCCACCAAAGGTCATTTGTATTTTTGTAACTGATGCACATATTTTGTGAACATCTGTTCAGATTTTACAGAATATGGGTCAAATGTACCTTGTGCTATTGTCATTAATTCACTCATTCTAGGCCGAACATTGAACATTTCCCTTTTGGTTATAAGAAACCCAAGCCAAGTGGCTCAATCACTTCCAACGGAATTAAAATTCTCATTGGGTGCTTTGGTTTTTCTTCCTTTTTTCCCTTTTGTAACTTGTGAAAAATCAGATGGTTGTTGTGGCGGTAGTCGAATGGCCGGCCATTTTATTATCAGAAAACGTGTATTGGGTATTGACATTCTTAATGCAAAATATTGGATATTAAGAATTTTTTCGATCTTATCAAGAATGGATGCGTCATATGTTAATTGCCATGCACCATATATGAGGATGACAGTTGTCTTTCACTCAAGTTGTAAACAAAGAAATTAATCTTAGGTTCTGATCTAAGCAAAAACACCGCCATTACCCAAAAAGAAGGATAATGCATGCACTTGCTTCATTAATAAAGTGCCACTCTATACAACAAAACATTTCATTGCTAACGTAGCAGTATTAGTTAGAAAAGGTCAATGAGAAAGAAGCTGTCAAGCATATTTCATCAAGCTTTTGCCAACTACAACCATCGTAGTAGCTCCAGTTATATTTTTCACTTGGAAAAATACAGAGATGCATATGCAAGCAAGTACAGAAGCATCCCTGTATTTTTATATTTGTCCTCTCCTGAAAAGATTTTGAAATTTAGCACAAATAAAGGGATGTGCATGTAAATTGTCATCACCGTTTCAAACAAAAATCTGTATGCCTGAGATTGCTCTAGATATTGATAGGACATCAATATATGTTGTAGAGCGTAGCTGAAAAAAACTCCCTAAATCATAGAGAATGGAAAACAATACGTACCTTTATGAAAAAAAAAACAAAAGAGAGTGCAAGGGAAAGAAGAGACATAACTCAACGCACAACATTATAACGTTCATAAATATTTTCAAAATTAGAAAAATATTATGAGTGCAAGCATGAGATAATGAGATCCACCACATTTAAGCTAATTGACTAATGAAAAAGGATTTACAAGTATTATAAGAATTTTAGTTCACCGTATATATTTCTTTCAATGTAAAATTATATATTCAAACATACATACTCCCATATTTACGAGTCTTTCACAAAGTTACCTTACAAGAGTTTTTTGTGTAACGTGTGTAAACTAACTCTAATACTATAATAAAATTCACTATATTAAAATAAATTAGTTAATAAGAAAGGATTCACGAGTATTATAAGAGTTTAATTAAGTTCATTATATTTTTTTTATGTGAGACTATATATATTGTAGATTTAACCTAATTAAAATCAATTGACTAGTTTAAAAAGACTTTAGTAAAGTAATATATATCAACATGATATCAAAATGCACATATTACATGTAAGACATTACATAAAATATTTCGGTAAAAAACTCACAAACGTAAATATACGTTAGAAAAATAGAGTCACGTTGAAAACGATAAATGATAGAGTTGAAATCTTTCTATCATTATATTTATACGTGATTAATTAAAAAAAAGGTAAAATCTACACACACATACATACATACATATATATATATATATATATTCGAACATAAGGTATATATTTCGAGATAGGTGCAAATGGGCGACGTATATATGTATGTTGCAGGCCACATACATACAGTAGCAGGTGCTTGACCGGAAAGGAAGGCAGAGTCTTGGAAGGGCACGTACGTACAGTCCGTTGTTGCCGTGGCCGACGGGTACCCACCAGTGCTTACAGATGGAGGAGGAATTAATCACAGCTAGCAACCGGCAACAAGATCGCCAAAAGGAATATACCAAGGCTAGTGGCTGCTAGCTAGGAGACAGTGGTGAGAATGAACAGTGCATGTTTACAGTCCTTCCCCCCGCCCTTTCCAATCAAGACGTACGTAGCTTTTTCCACATCCAGTGCTCCCTCGTGGATCGCTCAATGCAAACCACTACGTACGAACTCGCACCCGGCCGGCCTCGGCCACCTCCTTCCCACCGTTTCCAATGCGATCAACACCTCAGTTGATCCGTACGATTCCCAGCAACACTCACCCAACTTTCCCGCAAATTGATGTTGTACGTCTCACACCCAATGGCCGGCGCCGGTGTGGTGGATATATGGTCGGTCCCTTTCGAAAAGCTCATCATCGTATGCACCCTTGGTGGTACGTACGTACGTACGTACGTAAATTAAGTGCTTAATTACAAAAAAAAGTGTTTTTCATCCATTTTCTTTGCATGCAAATTAAGTTTTATTTCATTAACAACACTAAAAAGGAAAGCACGAGGTCTTTAGAAAATACGAGAAATAATAAAAAATAGTGATAAATTAGATGACTTGTTATTTTTCACTATTTCTCGTACTTTCTAATTAAAGATATAAACCTCTCCTTAAAAAAGATTGTCACGTATTCACTCCGTAATTTTGACTAACTAAAAATATGCTTGAAATGTTTTTTACCAAATTAAATTGAAATTTCATCAATTTGTTATCTGTGACCTGCTATTCTTCAATTTAAACAGGTAGATCAAGATCAATTGAAACAAAGTAGAATAATCAATTTCAAAGAAGGTTTAAGAGGGTCATTAATTGCACAGCAATTCTATTCATGCTTTGCTTTGGTAGAGTACGTACATATATTGGGAACGAATTAATATAACTTCCTTTCTACCAAATTTCAAATTTTTGGGTGTAACATGATAGTGATAATTTTTTCTGCTAGAATATAATAGAGGCAACCGAGATTGATAATATATCAACTACAACTCTTTTGCATTTAATGTGAATTGTGCCAGATAATTCAAAATACATTGACGTATATATATTATAATTCCTCGAGTGGAATACTGGAAAAGACCTATTTACGCCTATTTTTGATTATAGTACGTGAAGGATTAGTGGGTGGATTAATTGTTAGTTTTTGCCCTAAATTCACAGCAGAGATTTTTCATATAAATCACTGCTGTTTTGTGTTGATGATTTGCGTTTGACTTTTGAATTAATTTCCATGGTATTTCATCGATCATTGAGAAGATCTTTAAAAATATTAGATTTTATAATTATGTTGTATTAGAATTAGCCAGGTTGATTTGCGTATTTTTTGGTTGATTAATTGGAGCATAATTAGAATTAGAACTAGGCTTATTTGGATAAACAACTAGGTTGGTTGTAAAAGATTATATTCAATCAGAAGAAAGGCATAGACTTTGATTAATAAGATTTTTTCTTCTATCATGGCAAGACTAGTTTGATTGCGAGCAATCCCTGACCTAGCAACAAGTATGAATTTGGAAACTGAGTAAATGAATGTGAAGATCGAGATATAAATGGAGTAACCTAAGGGGTTTGTTAAAAATAAAAAGAAGTATATTTGTAGATTGGGTTTGTGCATTTAAAATTAATAAGAAATCATGTGAAATGATAAAAATTTTAGTACTACCTAAGAGGGGGGGGGGGGTTGTACCTTTGGAAAATATGAAAAATAGGGAAATATGATGGAAAATAATATGTCAAAATTTTCATCATTTTCCACCATTTCTCATACTTTTCAAAGGCTTTTCTCTTGAAGAAATTTTTTTATGAATTTAAACAAGCTCTAATTAAGATAGTGTTGACATCAACTTTTTCATCCTATAATTCTATAAATTTTGGGATGAATTAAAAGTAAACACAAATAAAAAAAACCTGAATTGAAAGAAAACATCCATAAATTCTTCTTTTGGATATTTTTCCAAGAATCCAATTAATAACAAAGGAAATTTACAATCCAAACATACAAATGGACTCAACCGCTTACAAATACACAAAAAATTACAAGCTTGCTAAAGTGCATTCTAGAAGCTTCGCACATCGTCTATTGGTGGAAAATCCTCTACCGCCCATGCACGATCTCCTTGTTGCACGTCTAGCACATCTCTGATTACAAACCATTAGCCTCCTCCATCTATAAATATCGGATAGGTTTGCAGGAGGAAGCGAGGCCATAGCCCCCTCAATTGCCTCAAGATCGCCGACCGTTCATCCTTAACCTCGATGCTCGGTTTCCTCGTATGATGAGTACCTCATCATCCCTCTTCAACCTCGTCGTCCCGCTAGAGCTGTCTTCCACTCCTCTCCTCTCTTCTCTTCTCTTCTCTTAAAAAAATTGAGAAATCAGGAAAGGAGGGGGCGCGGAGGCACCGCCAGAGCTGTCTTCCACCCCTCTCTTCTCTAAAACACTAAGAAATCGAGAAAGGAGGGCGCATGGAGGCACTACCAGAGCTATCTTCCACCCTTCTCTTCTCTAAAACACGAAAAAACCTAGAAAGGAGGGGGCACAGAGGCACCACCAGAGCTGTCTTCCACTCCTCTCTTCTCTAAAAACTCCAAACTGGGAAAGCCGGAATGTGGCAAGAAATTATTAAGTTTCACCTAAAGTGAAACTTAGTAAATTAAAATTAAAATTACAAAGCTTCACATCAATTGAAACTTATAAACCTATTAAATTGAAAAATGAAATTTATGAAGTTCCATGTTAAATTGGAACTTATTAAATTAAAATAGAACTAGAAATTATTAAGTTGAAATTGAAATTATTAAGTTCAACTTATGAAATCAAACCGAAACTTATCAAATTAAAATCAAAATGACAGAGTTTCACATTAAAAAAGAACTCATGAAATT
>JAMKPZ010004319.1:0-38940 GCA_024699675.1 Amphibolis antarctica
TTCCGCGCGGCTTTTTTTTTCCAACACTCTCTCTCTTCATCAAACAGCCGTTCATCTTTCATCCAACGGGTGCCTACAGAACTCAGTTCTGTAGGCACCTACAGAACCATTAAACCCATATATATATATATATATATATATATTGGATGTAAATAACCAAATTTCGAATTGTCCCTAGACATGTGCCTAAACAATTCGAGAAAATACTAAAACTCCAGTACATGATATGAGCATAAATTCTCAAATGTGAAAATTTATGTATATTTGAATATAAAACATTTAAATATCCGAATATTAAAACATTAAGTCACTCCTAAATGGTTAGCCTAAACTATCTAAAATATTTTTTGACATGAAAATATATGAATGTCAAAATATTGAAAGAAAAATTTGTGCATGCTCAAATTACCAAAATGCTCCCTACATGTCTAAATTATCAAAATAGCCCCTCATGTGCAAATTTCCAAATACCTCAACAAAGTCATTTTTGGATAATATATATCCAGATGTTTAAAAGTTACATTCCAAAATACAAATATAAACTGTCTGTCATGTAATGTCATGTAAATCTTGCATACAAATTTTCAAAATGTCATTTGTTCCTTACTTCATAAATTTAAATTATACAACAATAGCTTGTACTATTTTTTACAAGCAATAAAATCATACAATTTTTATATATTATGTGTGTTTTGATGTGAATGACGTGACACAAATAAGATATCCTTTCTTTTGAAAAGGTATACAGTGTGAAATTACAAACTAACTCTTGAGATGTCTCAAATATATACAATTGCATACCTAAACAATATACTTTTAATATTTGAAAGAGAAGGCATCCACTAAAAACAGTATAACAAGGCAAATTAGTAGTCCTATGTAATATTTCTTTCAATTTTAAGGACATTCTCATTACATAACACTTTTCAAGCATCTCTTCACTTCATACACCCTACTTTAATCTTATGAAGCATCTCTTCTAGGTATTTAAAAATCTTACTTTTATGAATTTTATGACCATCTAATTATATACCTTCGTTATTATTCTTATTTTTGTTGAACTTACACTCTACGTATTCAATTTTTGATCTACTTAATTTAAATCCTTTAAACTCTAAAGGATCTCTCCATAATTCTAATTTGGAATTAATTCTTGTGTTACTTTCATCAACAAAGAGCATATATTATGGAATTTCTTCTCAAAGTTCATCCATAATTAAGAAAAATAGGTATAAACTTAAATAAGATCCCTGAAGGAAACCTATGTCCATTATAAATTTCTTAATTTCTCTTCCTATGGTCTTAATACTAATAACTGCTTTTTGTAAATGCCTTTCATAATACCAATATATCCTATAGGTATTATTTTTCTTTCTGATAACCACCATAATAGGTAATAGGTTTCTAGATACTCCATCATGAATATTTTCTAAATCAACGAAAATCAAATGGAGGTTATTTTTCTTAATTCTAAAATTTCTATTAGTTATCTTAGTAGATAAATAGCTTCTATTGACCTAACCAATATAACTCCAAATTCATTTTCTATAATTTTAGTTACCTGTCTTAGTCTTTGCTCAATTGTACTACCCATAATTTTATAGTATGACTCATTAACTTAATAACAAAAAAAGTATTAAATTTTTTTGTCTCCCTTATTTTTGAATATAAGTATCAACAAGCTTTTTCTCCATTTATCTAATAGCTTCTTTGCCTTTAGAATTATATTAAAAAGCTCAGTTAACCACTTAATCCCTACTTCACTCATGCACTTCAATACTTCAAAAGGAAAACTAACTTTAGAATATATTATCCAATGGAATATTTTTGCTTCCATGAAATCATGCTTTTTAGTGGCAATTAAAAAAGTAAAACACTAATATTTAGTTTACTTTTGTACATCAAGAAAATTACGAGCCAAGAAATAATTGTTCAGTTCATGGTGAATACAGATTCTACGGATTATTGGTTTATTCATTGCTTTAATCAGATCAATGACATCCGTTCTTATACTTAAAAGTCTCTCCAATATTTCACTGAGCGCTTCATAAGCTTGACAGCACAAACTGTGAATTTGTTAAGTTTACCTGAGGTATTTCTTCAAATAATGGTGTAAAAAACAAGAGAGCAAGTGCCATGATGATTCCCATCGTAACTCCAGATAGTCCAGTTTTTGCTCCACTCTCATGGTTGACAGCAGATCTAGAAAAAGACCCTGAAACGCGCAAAACTTTAATACAGATAAAATACTGGTTCAAGATAAAGATTGGGTTTGTTCCTTCCTTTTCAGGTTTAAGTTGGGATTGTTCATTTTTTTAAAAAGGATAATCCGAAGGAAGAAAAAGGAGAATTAAAATGCAGTTTCAAGATAAAATTTCATATTGAATGACAATTGAGCCCTTCCCTACACATAAATAGGCTGTGGATAGAATAGTCAAATATTTACAATTGTACAAAAGGGAAAAATAAATATTGCCTAACCTGTTGTTGGATATGCAGAGAAAAATGATCCACATATATTCCCCACACCAAGACCAAATAACTACAGAAGAAAAGGTAGAATTTCAAAAAAAAATTAATATTTTTCTGAAAAATACAACAAACAGTAAAAGTAGAAACCTATGGAAGCAATTATTAGAACAATCAGTGAAGCAGTAAAGAGAAAAACAATCTGTAGTCCTCCAAGATTGATAGAGTGTTTATCACATGCATCTAAACAGAGATTATGATAAAAACAAATTCATGTGCTTAAGTGGAGAAACCTATGGAAAAACTGACCATGGAAATAGAAGCTTACAACCTTTATATTCTTACCTCTTGATTTGAATCTAGTTCATATCCATTCTTAGCGGCCAAAGCTTTAGCAATTCCAACAGATTCCTAAGGTGCAAATGCATAATTACTACTAATGCAGAATAAGAAGCCAACAAGTAAAAATAAATGGCGCAAATATTAAATTGCTACTTTACCAATATGGCCACACTAGTAATAAGAAATGCTGTAGAAATCAATGACTTTGCATGTCCAAATTCACTAGGAAAGGAAAACTTTGGAAGGCCTTGAGGAATTTCCCCAACCTGATTAATCCAAAGTCCACAAATCATGAGATGTGAGATAAAAGTTAAATACAAAAGTGGAACCAAGGAACATAGCATATACATAAAATACTAAATGTCATAAGCTCAAACTTCACTTAAAAGTTACAAAACCTATCAGTTGTTACAAAATAACTACTTTAAAATTCAATAATTTTAGAGGATAGACTGAATTTGAGAGGATTATTAGCTTCCAAATTAGAGATGATTCTATGATTTGCATGACAACGCAAAACTTCACAACTAAAAATGGTGAAGCATAAGGCAAACAATGAAATTTTCCTAATGCCAAGTAGAGTTTTATGTCATTATTTAGTATATATGAGTTTGGCTTCAAAAAAAATTGAAATAGTAACAACCATTCAACAATAATTAATTCCTATAATGCAAGATCTCTTCTTATTTCCTTGAAGACAGGAAAATGGAACACTTATAACCTAAACAATTATTTGTGGTTAGACCAATTTATCTCATCAAAACCCAGCTAGGTGATAGAAAGGGCCCCCACTATGATATAGACTGGGTTCGACATCCGTACTCATCCGATGTGGGACTATCACCTAACACATCCCTTCATGTTCTAACGTGTAGGCCAAGTGTGCTTGCCAACCTTGAGCTCTGATATCATGTGGTTAGACTAGTTTATCTCATCAAAACCTAACTAGGTGACGAAAGGAGTCTCCACTATGATATAGACCGGGTCCAACATCTATACTCATCCAATGTAGGACTATTATCCAACATTATTCTTTGGGAATGTGATTACAAAAGACTCCTATAGAGCCTCTACAAGAGATCCAAGATATGTAACTGCTGATAGGAACCCTTTTGCATTGAAACAAAATTTTCTTTGATAACAGTATATCATATCATGAATCAATTTGTTGCACCTTCAAACTTGGTGTCCATAATTAGTTCTTTTCAATACTCCAATGAAAATGTACTCACAAGAGATATTGAAGAAGGATGAAATATCTTCACAAATAGTGTACCAAGAACAACTGCCGTGAGTGGGCCTCCAGCTCTCAGAAATCTCAACTTCTTTCCAAATTTTCCCTAGCACAATGCAAAATTATTTGTCAATAATACTAGCAAAAATGACTATAAAACATTAAATATGGAAAAAGAGTTCGTTGAAGTAGATACCAAGTGCTTCATCAACAAAAGAATTGCAAGCATACAAGTTCCCATGGTGAAAGGAGGCCAAGAGAACTACAAATAGTAATCATCATATTAGTAAATGATGGATACTAATTTTTATATCAGTGAAATTTTTACAAAAATAATTTCAAAAATATCAAATAAATAAATAGACAAATAAAACAACAAAAAAAGCCTTTTATAAGAAAGAATCTTTCATGTTGCAGCTCTTTTTGTTTCCCACAAACTATTTGATATTTTTAATGCTGCAGAACTGAATTTGAATGCCTAAAAGAAATAAACTAACAAATAAGAAACAAGTGTTTGAATAAGAAAGATCTGATAATCACTCAAATCATTATTTGCAACGTAGAACCCTTCCCCTCTTTGCTGTGTCTAACATTGTAATTTTGTAAAAACATAATGAGTCATTAGAGTATATGTTTGTTAGCAAACTTGTTCTATTCAGTACAAATTATTGTCAGAGTCCAATGAAGAACATGAGAGAGAAGAAAAAAATGTATAAAAAAATGTATATACTGTCCATAAGAATTTCATACCTTATCAGCTCCATCGATTATACTCTGTATGAGGGGAATAATTGCACTGCTTCGAGTAATTTCATAGCCCAAGAAGTACTTGACTTGGGACAATCCAATTATAATAGCTGAAGACGTAGTAAACCCAGAAATAACAGAATGACTTATGAATCGTATAATCCAACCCAGTCTGCAACAGATCAAACACATATTGGGAAAAAAACTTGATAATAAAAGCATGCAGCTCAAAACATTTCTAGAGAAGCATGTTATTAGAGAATAAAGCTTGTTTTGAAATTCAAAATGACTTGTATTTTAGAAAAAGAAGAAGTAGAGTTAGTTACAAAACTACTCTCCATAACATTCATCTCTTCTATATTTATTCCATTTTTGTTGGTTTTGAGAAGTTTCATAAAATAAAAACAAAAGAAGTTTTTGAGAACATCTTCTCTTTGTGCATTCTCTCTCTATCATAGTGCTACAACATGATTTGAAGATCTTATCATGTTTGCACCTTTGGAGATTGTGGTGCCACATCTTTCAAGAGGAACCTCTATGGTTGAGGGTGGATTTTTATCTCCAGGTTAAACAATATCACATTCGTTCCAAAGCTAAGATTGCTATCATCATAATCTCTTTACTTTATTTAATTTTTATTGTTGAAATAAATCAAAGAAACAAATTTCAGCATTGATATTGTCAAGGGCCCTAAAATTTCCAAGACCTATATGCTCCTAGTAGCCATAATTTCAGAGTTCGTTTAGATGATGTGAAATATTGCGATCTTAAATTTCAGAAATACTAATGTTTTGCATACTTTTAAAGTGCCAACGTTCTCAAGCAGTAAGCTCAGGCAACTTGCATACTTGAGCACCTAGTCACCATTTAAATATTTATTTCCTATTTTTTATACTTGTATATATTTATGCATATTTAATAATTACAAATACTTTTAGCTCTATTATTCCTTAAATAAAATTCAAATACATAAATTATATTGAAATGACATCAAAATATGTTCTGTAATTATACTAATATGTATATTTCAGTAACATATATAATTATATATTTAAGTAATTATGTATATCTCAGTATTACTTTGTTATAGTCTTGGGAGAACTCATCCCAAAAGGTTAGTCTAATAAGAGAGGGAGTCTATTCTATATCAAGTGTACACCAATGTCTCATACCACCAATATAGGACTATTGGTCTCATACCCAACAATCTATAACAATCCCACCTTGCTTCCTACATCAACATCCCCGTCGATGGCCCGCTTTAAACGTTTAGGAGCTGGCCCTCAGGTCAACCCTTTTGATGATGGGTAAGCTCTATTACTTGTTATGGTCTTAGGAGAACCCAACCCAAAAGACCAAACCAATCTTTTGAGACCATAACATATTTTATCAAAAAAAAATATATCAACTTAACTTTTTGCATGGAAAAGTATCAAAAGAACATAAAAGCATAGATTTGATTAAATGTGTCTAATAGACGGTTCACATAACTAAAGCAAGACATGGCCTTATCACCACATGGGACTTACGCACATCCTAGGTGCTTGCTTTAATAAGTATGATGCCTTAAGATTGTGAAGATGATTGATACATACCTCAACAGCCCCATTATACACTCCATAACACCAACCATGAATGCCAACAAGATTGCAAGTTCTGTGTACAATTCTTCTGTTGGAGAAACAATCCCTCCCAGTACATTGGAAACCAACAGGGATACCAGTGCCACTGGACCAATTGCAAGCTGCCGTGATGAGCCAAATACCGCATACACAAATACCGGAATAAAACCTGAATCTGCATAAAACAACAATATTGAATTTTGAGTAAAAATCTGCTCGAAAAAATTTAGAGTATTAGTCAAGATAAAAAAATAGAAAGCAGCAATCTACTTACATAGCCCATATATAGGATGAAGCCCAGCTAGCTTTGCATATGACATAGACTGCACATTCACCAAAAATTTCCGTCAAAAATCCATATTGAAGGAACAGTCAAAAGCTAGGTGCAAATTGAGCACTCTATCAATGAGAAGCAGAGAACGACCCTGGAAATAGTTAGCACAGAGAACAGCTTAATTTTTCGTTTAATTTCCGCTAGCCAAAATAGGGACTAAAGAAACCACGTACGAATAAGCATTGCCATAGACACTTTACTTTGCATGACATGTAAAAAATCGCATTCCCTTCATTCCGTAAGTTACAAACACAAGATCAAATTCAGCTCAATCCAACACAGTCTACAGTATTAATCAAGTAAATAGGAAACTTAGGGCAATAATAAAAACCAAGTCTACACAAGATCAAATTCAGCTCAATCCAACACAGTCTATTATTGCCCTAAGCAGCAATCTATAATTTTCATAGCGCAACTTAGGGCAATAATAAAAACCAAGTAGCAAATTATTCCAATGAATGTTCAATCCACGACACAAGTCTTAACCGCAAAACCCGGTGTATTTCACAAAAGTCATATATAATACTAACAAATTCAACTCAGTTCCACAGCTATTGCTCACGAATGAGCTTAACGATGATCAGAAACTGATGTCTCGAAATACCGCGTCGTATTGATTACTCCATTTCAAATGCCTAACACCAAAACGACAGCGTCATTTCGAAAAAAACATTGCGAGCAAATCGAACTGTCCTCTAACACACTGGTTTCAATAAAAGAAAAGAAACTATCCATTAACACATGGACAACATTAGTCTCTTCACACATAGTGGGAGAAAGTGGAAGGAGAATGGAAGAAAGTGAAGAAACATCGGACCTGGGGAACGAGCATGACGCCGACGGTGGCGCCGGCCATGAGATCGACCTGGAGGTACTCTCTCCAGCGGTACGTCGCAATCCACCTGGAACAGGGAACCAGAACCTCCAACCACTCCCTCCCCGTCATTCTCACCGCCTTATCCCTCCATCGCTCCACCATCGCCCCCAAGTTCGTCGAAGACGAGGAGGAGCAATCCCTCTCCAGCGTTGCGGACGGGTGTTCCAGAGGAAGCACCCGCACCTGCCTCGCCCCTCCGCTTTTGATCTGGGAGGAGTTCGACAGCGCGGACGGCATGTCGACGCCGCTCCCCGGCGCGTACGCCGTCGCCTTCCCCATCGCAAAAACCGATGGATGGAGGTGGGCGGGAGCGGTGGTGAGGAGAGGAGGAGATCGATGATGATGGACAGCGTTTCATATTGTTTTTTTATATGATTTAACCGTGAAGATGTTTTTGTCGTACAAGACAAAAAGAAAAAAAAACAGTAAAAAAAAAATGATGAACGAGGACGTACCGGCGGGCAGGTGGACAAATCGCCGGATCCTCCGAATAATTATCTTATTCTTATGAAATTATTAAAGTGATATTCAGATTTTTATTTGAATGAGAGTTTCACACCATTCAAGAGTTTTCAAATGTGTGGACTATAATTAATGTTCGTTAAAAGGGTATTTAAATTGTCTGAGAAGGAAATTTAAATTTTCATAGGGTATTTTAGTATATCGCTTTTTTATTTTTTCAAGTAAAATTTTTAATTATAATAATGATAAATTTTATTTTACAATATATAATTTGTATGATCTTAACGTTATATATTTATTTGATAACGAATGTTGTATTCTTTTAATTATTTCTAAAAAATTATAATTATTATTTGATATAATTATATAATTTAATTTTTAATATTCAACGTGTCTTAAAAATAAATGAAAAAAATAAACTTCAGTTGAATGTAATTTTATTACATTAAAGTTACAATACTATAAATTTAAATAAACGTAATTCAATTTCAAAAAAAATTTAACTCCAACAAAAAAACTACTACAATACAAATAAACACAATTCAACTTCAAAAAAATCTAATTCTAACAAAAAGTTACTCTGGTACAATTTCAACTTCAACAAAAAAAACTAGAAACAAATACTACCTAAGATGATCAATCTCGTTTCAATTAAATATAATAAGTCAATAAAAAATAAAACCTCCTTTCTGCAGATGCACACCTTGATTTGAACTAATAAACGAATGGTTTCATCCTCTAAATCTGATCCAAGCCTACCTATCCCCTGTTCTCTCAAATTCTCTGTGCTTTCACGCTCCAGACTCCGGCATTATATGTGAAAAAACCAGTGCGGCACCTTCAAGTTTCTTGTATAGAACACCAAACCACGCTGAAATTGTCGGATATTCTATCCGGAAACCAAAAGGTGAACGGCAAAATCGAGGAAATATGAGGGAAGTTCTACCACAAGAAAGAACCTTTGAGGATCACTGAAATCTAAATGTTGCCATCAGCATTAGAACCACTCTCTCCACCACGACCATGAGTTTTACGAGGTTTTGATTTTATCAAGTTGTTTGTATAAAGTGCACCAAAGACAATTGCCTAATCAAGCACAAGAAACCGTCTGTCATCACAAGGTTGTTCAACAATATTCAGGAAAACAAATAATAAGATGATACTTACTGCCCCAATCCACTGAATCCAACTGAGGGGATGTGCAAACCAAACACAAGACAGCAAAATGCTCACCAACTATAACAACAACATGCAGGTATTCAGAATATTAGTTCCAATGAAACTAACACGAAATCAACTCTGAGAGGGTATTTACCTGTCTGGTGGTCATAACAGTGGCAAAGGTAAGAGCTCCAAATGTGCGTATTGTATATGAAATAAAAAACTGGCTAGCTGTTGCTACCTGCAATATAAAAGGTCAGCGTATCCCAGAGATTTTCATCACATAACTAAGCGTTTGAAAAAGAGAACTGCAACAATTAATTTGAGCCAATCCAGTAGCAAATTTAAAATAATACATTCTAATCACATAACTATGATGAAGTGGTGGTGACTTACGGTAGACAACAATACAACATCCCTGAAACAATCATGATGACGAAATATGAAATCCAAAGCGGAAAGAAGATGACCCTGGAGAATCAGCCCTAATTCCAGAAAATAAAAACATTACGTTAGAAAATGAAATCCATGTATCAGATCTGGAACAAGTATTTAACAATAAAAGGATCACAAAATCCATCAAGGGGTTCACCTCCCACTCGATTCTTACTATCAAAATTCAAGTCCAACATTAAATACAATACAAATAATGAGAAAATTGTATCAAACGAATTCTGACCATTGATGAAAGTTGAAACTTCGATTGTTGGTCATAGCAACCGAAAAAAATAATGGGTGCCAAAACACTCACCAGTTAAGCTAAGAACACATGAACAGAATGCTGTATAGAATATTTGATTGTGTATTTCCATGTCATAGCCCTTGAAAAGTTTGTCCTGAAATGTACTGGTGAATCCATCAAACCTGAAAATTTTCGTTTGAGATTCTCAGAGGTCATGATTACTTGATCAGAAACAGTGGAAAGAGAGAGAGAAAGATGAAAAGCTGCTTGCTTAGAATTAGAGAAAAAAATTAAAATTATATAATTTAATGAAAGATTTAATCAAAAGTAGAAATAAATGGAAGATTCATATGACCAATCCTGCAATATGGGTTTAAGGCATTAAATTTTTTGTTATTGCTGTTTTTCTTAGATATAATGGGGACCACGGCATATTGAGTTTTTTGCAACTATTATTTGATTCAGGGAAAAAGTTATATTTCGCCATTAGAAGCAGTAATTCCTACTAGAGAAATGGAGATCGTTTATGAGAAGAGTTTCAAAGTTATATCTTCTTAACATGCCAAGCTCTAATCCTAATTTAGGCATAAAATTAAAACTGGCATTATTTCACTGTGCTTAGACAATAAGAAATGGATCTGCTTGAATGCGGATGTGAATATCATTAAAATTAAAGAAAAATGTTGCAGCAACTCACCTGATTTAAAAAGCGACCAGGGAAAAACAAAAGAAAATGTGAAAATGTCTACCTTTCAGCATGATTGACATGACAGCAAGCAGGTTGTAAAAATGCTCGATAATAAAAGCAAGACTATGATGACCAAGCACGCCTAACTAAAACAAGATTATAACTTTGTGAAAATAAAAGAAATCAATGGATTGTCTGCAGATCAATACCCAAGATAACCAAGCATTAGGGAAACACCCCAAACCGTATTTTCTCTTCCTCTGTTAAATGTACTCATGTCAGGTGATGCCTGCATCATGATAAAACTTCAGAAAAACTACTGAAATAGAATTTGATACAAAATTAATGTAGCATGCAATCATATATTCAATGATGTCCTCTGATCCTTCACCAAAAATGAAATTTTTTTTATCTTAGTTTCTGGATATGAAGAAAAAAATTTTTTACCATAAAACCTAGATAATTTTTTCCGACTACTTTGTAATAATATGATGGATCATTTATTTGATAAATTTCTACAAAAATGTTGCTACTCTAAGGAGATAAAGGTAAATATGATGAAAAGAACAGATATAGAGTGATGCCACAATCAAAAAAATAATTATTCATATTTACATTGCATTGGGAACTAGAAAAACTGTAATGATTACCGGATATAAAATGAATAGGGAGCATCCCAAAGTCACAAAAAGAGCAAATAAATAATCCTTTCCATTGTATCGCTTTTGCATGATAAGTGTGCCCCAAACCTATATGGTAAGAAACTAACATTATAATAAACAACCAGAAAGAACATATGAAGTTTACTTGATAATTTTGAGGGTGGAAACATCCAAAATGCTGAAAAAAGTTAACTTGCATCTCTTAGCCTTTTGCATGTTTACTGCTCAGTATATCAAATGCATTTTACACTGATAAATAAGATGCTTTATTTCTAACCTCAAAGAAATGCTGCATGCACAATCCAGAAGTACAGAACATATGATGCTTTAAAATGATAGTTGCCAACCATAGTCTTACACTACTACCAAATAGATTTATCAGCAATAGAAGTTCTAAGATACGCGGTCAATTACCAAAGAGTTCGATAAGTTAGAGAGCACATTTCTTTAGCAAGTGAGCAACACAAAGTACAGTAACTTTCAAGTGCTTGAAAAGGAAAAAGGCTTGTTAGCATTTGGAAAAATGGGGAGAGATCGCTAACTTACCATTACAGGCATCATTTTTGCACATTTTGCTAATGTCTGAACAGGAAAACTAACATATTTGAGGGCCTGAATCCATAAGATTATAATCAGATAGAAAACATAAGGAAAAAAGATCTAGCTAACCAACAAAAGCATTTACATGCAGGGAAGAGAAGTAACAGGACCTAGAACAGGATATTACTTACCTCATACTGGCATGTAGTCGTCAATATATTTGATATTGATATTGCACAATATTTATAAATTGGAGCAACAGGAGTTAAAGTTTTTTTACTTGCCTGCAGGGTGGGAAAAGTTCAGTGACAGTAATTAACTGGTTTTGACTAATTTTTGGAATAATGCATGGGGTGTTTACCAACAAAGCTCCAGCAGACACGGCAGATGTCATCATACGATTGCAAAATACAAGAAATAATGAATATCTGAAGTACTCCTTTTCACCGTATGGAACTCGCATTATCTTTTCCTGCATTGTATGAAAAGCTATGTCCATGTGATTTGTATGTTATTCAACAGCTTAAGTGTTTCAAATGACACCTTAGATTTGAGAGCCACGTATCTTATTCATTTCTATAAAAAAATATTTGGCAAGAAATTTACAAATATAAGAAAGAATGCTCCAACTTAGAGATAAATATCTAGAGGTAAATCAAAAATGTTGTTGAAAGCGTGAGAAATGAGCCCATTGAAATAATGTCATAGTTCAAATTTTGAAGGAGATATAAGATAAAATCAAGGAATAACCCATATCGCTGCAATTTTGAGAAACCATAGACACCACAACAGTACAAGAGAACAGAAATTGATAAGTTATTTCTGTAGGCTATGCCCGATAATTCATTTTAATTATGGCAATAGAAAATTCAACAAGATTACAGTTCAAAACAAAGGAAAATTCATAAAGGATAAATATTGATCCTCTCTTTATTTATATGAAAACTACAATGATATCAGTTAGTACCAAGCTTCATGCATTTGAAACAGTATCGATTCAGCTAACGGAGAAAAAAAACCATAAAAGGGAAACAAAAATCAAATGGCATGCACATTTCCATGTATATATCTTGTTGTCCGCATCACATCGACAAACAGCAATTCCATTATATATAAAAAAAAGAGCCAACAGCAATTATTTAACAGAAGTCCAGAGAATGAACAATCATAATCCCAAACAACTTGTATTAGTAAATGCGCAAGCAAAAGCTGAGCACAAAACGTGATAACCATTTTTCCTTCATGAAAGAAAAGGAAAAAAATAAACTTTTTGTACGAGGAGATACACAAGCAAATTAACGCGATATCAAACCAGAAAGGGGAAAAAAGGCAGATCGATCAAAATAGAAACACATGCGGTAGACCAATCCGTCTCAAATAGTCAGTATGGAATCACAAAAGAGCAAAAGAGGAGAAAGCAGCGGAAGAAGCGGATGCCTGCAGGACGCCGTAGACGAGGAGTGTGCCCATTATGCCGGTGACGGCGAACGCGCCCTTCCACAGCCTGTAATCATTTGACCCCGCCGTCGACGGCCGTGCTGCCTCTGGGTCCTCCATGTCCCATCCAAAATTTAGACAAGCAAATCAAGACACGCGCGCACCAGCCAAGTCAGAATCCCCACTGCCTCCGGGTCCGCATCGGCGGCGCCAAATTCTGACGTACCTGAAATACGCGCCTACGGATGGGGAACAGGTGATCTGGGATGGGCGGAGGACGGCCGGAGAGGGGGAGGTGGAGGAGGCTTGTTGGGAGAAGACGATGGTTTATGCTGCATAGTGCACGGTCCTTTCCCCACTTTATAAAGCTTTTTTTTAATATAATTACCAGAAAATCAGAAAATGGGAAAATTACAGACAAGGATTTTTTATTATTATCAGCAAGCATTTCTTTTACTCTGCTTGATCTTGTAAACTTTCCTGCAACTTTAATTTTTCTTTTGCTAAAATTACTATTAATTATTAAATAAAGAGAAGATATTCAACTAATTATTATGACCGAAAACTTTACTATTTAAAAATTTATTATAATTATTTAAACTAATAAAAATAATTTATTTATTTTAATGAATCTTGGCACAGATGTAAATGTTGATAGTAGTACCATCAATAAATCTATTTATCAGACGGTCGTTTGGGTTGTTAACATGTGGCTCGAGGGGAGTTCACAAGATCAGGTGAGACAACAAGTGTCCAATGCCCGATGAAACCTGCAGCTGGTGGTTTAGCCTCCACGTGAGTTGATATGAACGGAACGGGTCGATCAGGTTAATTGTTAATTGTTCACATGTTGGTTGTACCGTGAATACAAAAAGTTTCAAGCGTTTGGATCATCCGACCAAAAATCGACGAGTTTATTGTAACATTATTGCATATGGTGGAAGAAGCGAGCAATCAATCAAACATGCCGTTTCTCAGAATCATCTTCTCCACTCCAAATCTAGAGGAGGCCGAGGCTGCTGCTGCTGCTGCAGCTTCTTCCATGAAGTTGATAAGTTTCATGGAAGCAAGGTCACAGCTCGATCATTGTCGTCGGGTAAGAAGGTGCTGCTCAGCGCGGTGGTGGTGGTCAAGGACGCCAACAGAAGAGCTCGAGCCTGCGAACCCACGTTTTTCCAGATGCTCCCGTTAATTAATCACAACTTACAAGATCTTGGGGATTAATTAACTGTGCAAGCACTTCATATTTTAATATCAAGTAAAATTTAAATTTAAAATTAATGGAGCATGTAATTAATTATATTACATAGTTATTGTTACGAACGTACCTTGTCCAAGTCGACGATAACCTTCCATTCCTGAACGTCTTTGGGGTAGACGTTGAGGTCATCGAGCATGGAGACGACGGACATGCTGGACAGGGGAGTGACGACCAGCTCGTCGGTGACCATGAAGACGCAGCAATCCTTCAGCACGCCGTCCTTCACGCTGGACTCTCTCGGGGACGAGCTCCTCCAACTGTTGGACAGAAAGGGCAGAGCCTTCGTCTGACTACTGCTGCTGCTGCTGCTGCTACCACTACCGGACAGAGACGATCTTCTGCTGGCTTCCTGGGAGGCGTCTGCAGGGTCGGCCGTGAGAAGACTGCTGTAGAACTGGTGGGGAAGGTCCGGGAAGAGCAGCTGCTGCTTGCATCTGTCGGACTTCAAGTACTTGTCGGTGTCCAGGTTGGCGAGGCTTGCCCACAGGTGGCGGAAGCAGTTGAAGGGATGAGCACCTTGGGTGAGCAGCGCCAAGGAACCCAAGGGATAGGTCAGGAAGTTGAAGAGGAGGTCGACGAAGTCTTCCCCGGCTTGTGCGAACAGAACTCTCCTGCACCCCATGTCCACTATGAGGTTTATGGCGATCGCCGTTTCCTTGGACCTGGGGAATTCGAGACCAGGTTTTCTGGCCTTCGTCCCTCCTCCTCCTTCTTCTTCTTCTTCTTTTTCAAATGTCTCTGCTCGACGACTACCTTTCTTCGAGCTGGACCTCTTTCTTTCTAGACGTACGCTTGTCGGCGCCGTCAACTCGACCACTGCCATGCCGTTGTTTATTACTTGGGCTTTCTTCGGCACGATGGCGTTGATTTCCCTCGCCCGGTCGTCCGCCGCTCTCGCCGGAGTACAGAACGCGTCGGACAGAGGCGACGAAGATACCAGAGAACGCACGAGCAAGTTTAAGACCTTGTCCCTTTCGTTGACGGCGACGGTGACCTCCTCCACGTCATTGGTGAGGCGGACGCCCATGTGGTGGAGGGCGGAGAGGACGGACGCGGCACGGTGCACGGGCGCCACCTTTAAGTCGTCGGTGACGATGAACTCCCCACGGGCGGCACCGCTGCTCCTGACCAGGAACAGCAGCCCATCCCCGTTCTCCTCCCTGTTGTCCACCTTGGGGCAACCGTCGCACTTGCAGTAGTTGGGTATGCCGCACATGCAGGAGGAGAGCTTGTTGTCGTTGCAGACCTTGTTCCTCTGCGACACGCGGCTCCCGCACAGGCAGTACTTGTTTACCTGCCCCGGCTCCGTCCCCCTGACGAAGCTCCAGTATCGGGCCAGGAAGGAGCGCTTCGGGGAGGAGAGGATCAGCTTCAGCTCGGGGTTCTTGAAGTACTTGGGGTGGAGGTTCATGAGGCTGGCGAACAGGTTGTCCATGCACCCCAACCCGCCCTGCGAGGTCAGGTTGCTCCCCCGCTGCCGGTGGCGGAGTCTGCACACGACCCCCATGGGTAACGTCATGAAGCTGAAGAGGATGTCCACGAAGGACTCGTCGCACTCCGCGAAGAGCACTTTGCCCGTCTCTCGGTCCACCATCAGCTGCATCTTTTCCTGTTTTCACCCTTCTGCTGCCACTCACTGATCGTCCGGTACTCTTCATGAAAATGATGAATGATGTAGAAATGAAAAATCACTCCATCAATATTCATTTACGAAGACATCATAAGGCATGTATAATTAATCCTCGATAATCTCAAAGAGGAAAACGGTAGTTGCTCACCATGTCAGATATGCATGCTGCCGCTGTTCTACCTCTAGCTCCTAACCATGTCTCCTCCTCCTTTCTTCTGAACAAGTCAGATGAACATCTGGCCGGATAATCCCTTTTTTTCACGAAGGCGTTCCAATTAATTGTCGATCACACGCTTTGCGTGCTTTTTCGGTCACTGGAAGAGGTGATAGGGTAATCTTCTTGGTCGGTCATTAACATCCATAACATTAATGCAGGTTCACCGAACCTCACTCAAAAAATAGGAACAACAAATCGTGAGCACTCAAGAAAAAAACAAAATTGAAGTTCAACTTCTTTTTTGAATAGAAAAAATAGGAGGCTCCCTGGGATCGACGTCGCTTGGCAGGGGGCCTCACGGTGCAGGCCGAGTTTATCCGTCTTGTTTTTTGGGTTATACCCGACCTCTACGTAACAAGTTAACCAGAGGTTCCTCCCGTATGTAAATTGGAGACTTTGTATGTGTGTATACATATATATATATATATATATAAATAAATATCATCAATAAAGCTCGGTTACAGTGGAGATAGACCACACAAATATACTGGCAAACGATCTAGTGGCACGGGAAACTAACAATATATATAACATTGCTGCAATCTTCTCCGTCGTTCTCACCGCATGTATATCGTGGCACTGGTGAGACCCTGTACGGATGCCAAAAATATTTCATTTTTTGGTCACCCCAAGTCGCTGTCGGAAATCACCTTCCATTAATGGGAGCCCCTCGCGCAATTTGATCTCTGGCTTCCACCCCAGAAGTTGCTTGGCCTTGGTGATGTCTGGCTTCCTTTGCCGTGGGTCGTCTGGTGTGTTTTCCACGGTCACTATTGGAACGTCAGGATTTATCAACTGCAATGTAAATAGCCACCTTAGAAAAAAAATTTAAAAAAATACATGGCACGATTCTAAAACAACTGCGAAGGCTAGAGGGTAAAATGATGAGATAGATGGAGACAGATATGGACCTCCTTTACAGTTTCAGCAAGTTCCATCATGGTGAATTCACCTGCAAATTAAGTTCAAAAGAGAAGAATGAACATAACGCTGAATTCATTTATGATAACAAGTAAAGCAAGCATTTGTACATTTTTAACAAGTTACGGTGCGGCCATCGTCCACAAAAAGGAGATTAATTAAAATGCTAGTTCATGAAAACAACTGACTGGTGCAAGAACATGCAAATTTTTATTTTCAAGAAATTGGATATTATTTGGCTGGCCAGGAGATAGGAGTTGAAGCCACACTCTAATGCAAACAACACCCACAAGTATTGCTCGAAAATTGTGGGGAACCTGATGCAAACAACACACACAAGTATTGAAACTCACCAGGGTTTCCAATGTTAATAGGTCCAGTATCGTCACCATCCATTAGCCGGATAAGACCCTCAACCTTTGATATTTCATAGAAAAAGCTCGTAAGCCATCCGTTAATGCACCCAGTACAACTTCAAAGAAAACCATAACAGAATGTTCCTCACCATGTCAGAGACAAAACAGAAACTCCGCGTCTGTGTTCCTGGAGCTTGAACCGTCAAGGGTTCACCCCTAAACAAAGACAACGTGGCAATAGCAATCAAGAAAAGGTGAATAAGCAGAGTATATGAACAATGACGCATAGGCGTAATTAAAAAAAGAGAGAGAATATGATGTTGGAAAAAACAGTAGATGAAAATCACAAATTACCGGATTGCCTGAGCTATAAAATTACTGACAACACGACCATCATCAATGTTCATGCGTGGCCCATAGGTATTGAAGATTCTGGCAATCCGGATTTCTGCTTGCAAACACAGAGCAAATCTAAAGTGAGGATATTTAGCATTTAATTGTTCACATAATATTATGATTTTGTGTTGCTAAACCCGAATGACATGATTTCTGCTTCTGACATGGTCATGATTCTTTTTGATTCCAACTGATAAAGAACTTCACCTATGCCATGCTGCCTGTGGTAATCAAACATCAATGTCTCTGCAACACGCTTTCCCTCATCGTAGCAACTCCTAACACCTGCCACAAGTGCAACACATTACAAATATCCATGTATATGAACGCTGGCCTCCAAAGTAACGGTGCTGATTAAGGTTGTCTTAAACACTAAATAAATAGGATTTTGCTTGAAATGTAACGAAAAGCCAAAAGCAAGATGAGAAAAATCAAGCATAAAGGAAAGGCTAAGGTTTACATACCAATTGGATTAACATTTCCCCAGTACTCTTCTGTCTGGGGATGCTCCAGTGGATCACCATAAACTTCTGATGTTGATGTAAGCAAGATTCTGTTTTTTAAAAATATATTAAAAATTAGATTGCAAGCAGCCTTTTTTCATATAATCCGACAAGAGAATGTTCATGTTTACCTTGCCCCAACCCTCTTAGCAAGGCCCAACATGTTCAGGGTTCCTATCACGTTAGTCTTTATTGTCTGTTAATTCCAGTTCTAGAAAGAGTAAAAGGCCATACAACCAGAAAAACATACTGTATATACATAGAATATGCACCCAATCGGTGGTAAGAAAATAGAAGAATAGTGTGTTCTGTTGTTACTTTATAAAAAGCATGGTGTCAATTGGCAAAGAACATGCATGCCTGGTCAAATGCTACAAGCGAAATACAATTATTTATGGATAAACTAATTTTTGCTACAGCTCACAAGACATTATAGAGAAGATATTGCAGCATAACATGTTTTCCAAGTATTCAAGAACTATTAGAGATACATTAAGCAGAAGTCGTGAAATTCAGTAGGAACCAACAAACAGTTTTAGGTAATGGAGAATTGTAGACAGGTGTCCTAGAGCTGACTAAAAGATAAGAAGAGCACATGAAGTTGGTAATGCGTACCTTTACAGGATTGTATTTGTAGAAAATTGGAGATGCAGGGCAAGCAAGATGGTAAATCTGATCAACCTCAACAAGCAGAGGTTCTGTTACATCTGCAACATACATATATAAAAAAGAAGAATTTAACATGCTACAACAATAACGACAATCTGAGTTATAATCCCACCATGTGAGGTCAACCATACAAATCCTTTTTTACCAAATATTGCTATCTATTGTAGACCATAACATCCTATAATTTCATAAAAAATATCCAACAGATTCTAAAAACATTTCTGGTTTCTGCACTAAGAGTAATTTTCACGTGTAAATGAGAAGGAAGATGTTTAAAAAATGTGCCACACCAGCTAATTTATGGTTCTCAACCCATCAAGTAATAAGCATACTAACGCCATCAGTTATATTAAATAAGCAAACTAAGGCAAACAAAATCTTATACCATGCCGAATAAGCTCAAATCTTGGATGACCAATCCATTTCCTAAGATTATCCTTTGAGCCAGTGAAGAAATTGTCAACTACAATTACCTGAAAAGACAAAAATCATAATGAAACTAGGAAAGACACTGAAATGAAGGTCCACCAAACTACTAAATGAATCACTGATCTATGATGGTGAATTATGAACTGCATAAATCATAGCATCTGGCATTTATCCATCTCCTGGAAGTCTCTAGTCCTGAGAAAAATACAATTGCTGGAAACAGGAAAGATATGTGAAAATGATCTTTTCTTTGAACATTATGAAAATAGGAACTTTACTTTCAGAATCTATCACAAACGAATTGAATATCTAATACCATGACAGGTACAAATGGGGACTTTTTTAGGAATTCAATTACAGATATCTTTTTAATAAAGCAATCAAAAGCACACGACTATCACTAATGTTGGGTGTGGAAAGAATCCAATTGTACGCAATATTACCACCATAAATAAAGAGATTGTTTTCTATAAAGATCATTCCATACCTAGAAAAAATATCTATATAAGAATCTGTAATTTCAATATGATAAGTGTGTGTACTCCAAGAATGACTGAAACTTACCATGTACAATATTTGCATGCAAGTTTTGAAGGGTCGTTCAGCTCTCTAAATAAATACATATAGAGATTGTATAGCACCTTTCCAAGTGGATAGCAAATTCCGCAGGAATACATCTACCATAAGTATCAGCTTAGACTGGTGAATGAATGTAGTATTCAACGAATTGTAGGGATGAAAGCGACAGTGGAATGACACACATTCTTCTCAAAAAAGGGGCAGGGACATAAACTGATAATCCTTCATAGAGATGTGAACGGCCCATGTTACTATAGGAGACATTTTGCAGACTCCCCATGAAGTTTTAAAAAGTTGAAAAAACATAATGTCGTTGACAAGGATATTAAAAAAATTACAAGTAAAATAGAGCTATCTTTAACAACTGAAATGTGAAACTTAAACAAAAAAAAAACAATTGTAGCGGAATGGATTCCTACGTACACCCATGTGGATAAACTCCCATGAGAAATGTTTCTAAGTACAATATGAGATAAACTTGATGTAAAAATTACCTCATGTTTTTCAGTTTCCATTAGTTTGTCCACTAGGTGAGATCCGATGAAGCCAGCTCCTCCAGTCACCAAAATGCGCAGATTGGACTGGTCATGAAACGAAATAGAACATTTTTTTTATAAACCCAAAATCGACAAAGCACAAACATGGATGGCTCTCAATAAAACATTGCTCAAACCATTATCCGGGCCTAAAATCAGGTGAAAACCAATATCAACATGGAAGAAACCACTCACATTAAATACAAAACCAAACCTAGATAAAAAATAGAACACAAGTTTGTTACAGACGTTTAATTTTACCAAGTAAGTCTGTTGTTCAATTTATCTCACCATTTAATTAAAGCACCAGTAATCACTCGTAATGTTTAAGCATCGGCATTAAAAGACGAAATCATGCAACTTCCATAGAGTGAGGAGACGGTAACGTCCCACATTACGGGGGTAAAGAAACAACGAGGGGCTTCACCTGGAAAAACTTGGAGGTCCGCAGAGGCGAAGGATTGGGAGGTTGCTTCACCGACTTCACAGTGGAGGAATCGGAGTTGGCCACTGTTCCAGGCCCCATCGAAAAACAATCAAGTAAAACTGCACGCAAATCACGACCGCCTTCAGTTCAACATCCTGCAAACTACATATCCATGCAATCCTGGGATAGGAACCGAACGAAAACATCGAATCGTACACTCGGGACGCTGGAAGAAGCGATCAAGCGATCTAAACGACAAAACAAGCTACAAAAAATGGCGAAGAAAAGAAATCGTCGCAAGCATGGGAAGCAGAACAGACGAAAATCCTCGCACAGAGGTGGGAGTCCCAGAGATCTGGATGTGACTCTCAGATCAAGAACAGAAAAGAAAGTGTCGGAAATGGAATCTGTTACCTCGGGCGGTGAAGAGGCCAAGTGGAGAAGTGACAGGGTGACGATTCGAGTTGTGGAAGGGGAGCATACATAGGGTGGTGCGCCGGTGCGACGGGAGAGATCTGGGCCGTCAAATCGTTCCCGATCACGATCTGATCCTCCCGTTCACTTACGTGTGAATTTGTCGTCACGGGCCCGTTCGATGGAAACTCGTGGTAGCGTGACTGGCGTCGTTGTAAAGCTCCGTTTTAGATTATTACAGTTTTTTAAAATTTATTTTTAATATTATTATTATTATATAAATTTTTATTATTTTAATTAATATATACTTTTAATTTCTTTTACGAAATTAACCTAATTTTAATTCAACTTTTAAAATTAGTTAAAACTCTCCATGGATACACCCTAAGTCTTCCTTCACCATTTGAGGAATCGAGGTAATTTTTTAATTTATGGGGAAGAGAAAATGAGACCGATTACATATGTTAATTTAAGTTATATTTTAAATAACAATTTTAAAAAAAATATATTTATTTTCTTTCAACATTTTATATTTTATTTACACAAAATTAGGTAAGAGTTCAATCTTTGGATGAATTAATGGCAATCACGTGGTACGACATTGGCAGAGAATTGCTATTTCTGTGAAATCTTAGGTATTGTTTCATTACAATTTCTATTATAATTAAAATTTATTTCCAAATTATGATAACATAAAATTTCTTAATATAAACTTTTCATATTTTCTCATCATAACATCTGATTATATCAATATTAAAAAATACAATTTTAATACAACTTTTCATATTTTTCAATATATCTCGTTAAATAACGAAAACATCGAATCAATTATTACCTATTTGTTACAAAAAAATTACTTTTTCTTGCCCAGCGGAAAAAGTTCACGCAACCTTAAATGATTTGTCGTTTCCTAAACACTATGAAAACACAAGTGATTTGTCGTTTCCTAAACACTATGAAAACACAAGTGATTTGTCGTTATTACAGGTTATTTACATTCACGGTTTAAATGATGAAAAAACTTCACGGGACTCGTCAGCTTCCGAAATGAATAGCTTTTTTTAAACATTAATGATCACATTAACCAAAATGTACATTCGGCCCGAACGCGCATCAGAAAGCACAAAATGTCATAAAATTTCAGTTATAGGCCGAAAGGAAGAACACAAACATAAGGCAAATAATTAAGCTACATTGACATCCATAAGATTTACCCAATTACCTGTGGTCAGATTACTTTGATCAAGCAGGTATTTATGAATGTCTTGGGCAGCAACAGGACGGAGAGCTTGAACCTAGGCAGGGCAGCTTGCAAAGGGCTAGTAGTTTTATTAGTTAAATGATCTATCTAGAAGCAACAGCATTTGGTTTCGAGTTTTGTTTAGATTTCAGAATTTACATGCCAAACAAAATTCTCTTAAGGATGGCAGAAACTCTCTTTTAAAATTATTGTCTGTTTACCCAGGGGTTTTGAATTCTCAACACCTTATTTTTCGTCCCTTCTCCTAACAAGAGGTTGACGTTAACAAATATCGTAGAGACAACAGCAACCATCGGATATGTGTTACTGTTAGAAAGGGAGTCCAAGTCGTGTGCTACATGTTCCCCTCACGCTCTTCTACACAAAGCTTAGCATAGTATAAGAAATTTGCAGGCATAAATAAAGGGGATAGACAGCCCACCCATACCTCCCCTTGGACCCAAGTAAATAAAGGGGATCAACACCACCACCGCAGCTGATCCGTCAAAGCATTTCCTGGGATTTTCTGACCGTGCGTCTAACTCTCTTCTTGAAATCCTCCCTCTTCTCTCGCCACTGTTTCTGCGTCGCAATAATACAGGAAGGGTTTTGAGCAGGCAGATTGCAAGCCATGAAGCTCGAATGACCTCAAGAAGAACCATACAAGAGAAAGATGATGCGCAAGGAGTGAAATCGCTTGAGACAATATTAAAAGAAAATACATCTTTTGAAAAAGGGGGAGTAACAGAAAATACTTACAGCAGCTTCAATATTTGCGGGAGATTCATCATTGGGACTTGAAAGCATGGAAATGATGCTCAACATTATGCTTTCCACCTGCAAAAGTGCAATCTTAATAAGAATTGAATTCGAAGATTTTTTATGTTAGCATAAGTGTTTAAGGTTTGAAGTATTAGAGATAATAAGCATAAGTGATGCAACAATATATGGTATCAATTTAATTCTTGTACTTCTATATATTAGTATTAGTGGTAATGCATATACTTGCTTATTCAACATGGTACCAAAGTCTAGATAAGAGAGGGAGAACCCTGTAGCCACATCGTTGTGGTGACAGCAAGATACCTTGGTATGATGCTAATTGATTTTCTTTCGTTGTTTCCACCATTTTTTTAAAATTGGAAAAACATGTGATACAAGAATTGACAATTAGAACTTTTTTAAAATGGGATTTTTGAAATATAGTTTAAATTAAATATAAATGCATTTACACGTATGCAATCCAAATAACCAACTCTGCTAAAAAATTCAAATAGATCTACCGTTAGACCATGTTCTTCCAAGATCCATCCCCATAAAATTTTCTCCAACATTTTCTTTGCAACAGATAAGTCAAACTTACACTTCTGATTGAGTTGCATGCGGAATTACGGTGTTCATGAATGATGATGAAAGTTATTAAAAGTGTTTTGTTCAAATAGAAGGATTTCTTGACAGGAAGATGAGATTATGAACTTCACAAGAATTTTAAAGGGTAAAAATATTTTCTGAATAAATTAAAAAATCTTAGGATCGTACATTTGCATAAAACAACCAATTAAAGGGTAAATCTACAGATTCCAATTAGTATATACATCCCTTTTGGGATAACAAATGCTTGCAAATATTCGAGAAGTAAATTTGTGCAAAACAAGTGTATGTTTCATAAATAAATACTGAATAATGCAGTTGGTCTTTCCTTACCTTATAAGAAAATCCTAGGTTCAAACTTAAGCAAAAGACACTACCATTATCAAAAAAAGGATTGCATTTTTATATGAAAATAAAATGTCAGGCAGTCATCCCTTTCTGAAAGAAAGCTTAAAATATTGTTCATAAGAAGCTATAAAGAAAATTCCGTTTTGAAAATGAGTCATGACCATACCGTATGCACAGGGGTCCAACGCTCACTTGCAAGCTCATAGCCATTTGGGTCATCACCCGGTGCATGGAGAATTGATATACAAACTCTTCCATCAGGGTAAACTAGAAATTGGTTAAAGAAAAAGAAAAAGGAAGAATTAATTGCTGAAAAAAACAAACAGGTAAGCATTACGTGGGAATAATATTCTTCAAATAAGGTGCACCGTTTGGATGCCACATCTCTGATATAAATCGAACGGAAGGAGGACTGTTTGGATAATTAGCTGGAAAGCTCATAATGGCATTGAAATAGCCCCCATCGCTGCAATGAAATCATCGTCAACCAGGGTTGACATAAGTGATAAGTGCTTTGTATAATAATTGGATTAGCCCATCACCTACTTTACTGGAAGAATAATGTAAGGAAAAAAGAGAACTCCTGGTTTAGCTGTGATGAAAGTACAACTCAAAATCCAAAATTGGCAATAAAAATTCTCTTGAAAATGTGAAATTCCCCAGAAAAGCATTGCAGAGAAAAACCACTAGAATCTGCCAGCCAAAGGCTCAAAAATGATGTGCACACTGCATCCAACAGATCAACCAATTTGTCAAGTAAATTCATCATTCCACCACCAACGGAAAATCCAAGACAACGGTAACGCTGGGTCAAAACATTTCATTTACAACCCCCCCTCCTCTCCCTCCAAACCCACTGAAAAATCTAGCAGTCAAACATACCAATCCAGAATAGCAGAAAACAACCAAGAACATGAACTTTTATAGAGTGCCTATACTAATCAACCAACGATCAGACATTAGGCCAAAAACACGGTACCGCACATTCAAGAAAACAATTTTCAACACCATAAGCTCCATTCACACGATGAAATCCAACCTCCCTCCTCGGAAAACACACACATACGATCCGGGGACAACAGACACCAAAATGAAAAAAATCCCAACACACACAGAGACTCACTAGAGAGTTTCGGGCGGGCCGATGATGGTGACGCTCCACTCGAATATATTGTTGTCGTCAACCAGCCCCGCCGAGAACCCGTCCACGGGGTTCTTCATTAGATCTGAATCAAACCACTACCATCAATTTGAAACTCCAAAAAGAAAAACAGAAATAAAAACCCTAGAATTCAGCAGCGAAGTTTGTTTGGTCTGCTTGGTTACCCTTGAGCTGCTTCTGAAGGAGGAGGCTTGCCTGGCTGGGAGCCGCCATGGTAGGAGGGGCCAGTGATGTGGTTGGGAGGTGGGCGGATTTGTGATCGGGAAGAGGAACCAATACCCACCTCCTAGGCTGGAGAAGGAACGGCGTGGAGGAGAAAGAGTAGAAACTTGAAAGCAATCGATTTTACATGCCAGAAGCGAGAGAAGGGCAGATCAGATGATCTGCCGTGGTAATTATACACTCCTTTCTTTGCATACTATTCAATTTTAGAAGGGTGAACTGATAAATCACGTATATGTTGTCAATGTCTCTAGCCTTGTCCTCGGATAAGAACAGTGTTGGGTTCACAAAACTGAGAATTTTCATATTTTTTAAAAAGTGTTTGGTTTCGTTTGTTTTAATTTTTTTTAAAAATTATTATTATTATTATTATAAAAAAAATTATTATTTAAATTACTATAAAATTTTAACTTATAATATTTTTGCATGAAAAAGTATCTTTGTAAAAACATCATAATATTTTTCTCACTAAAATGTAAAGATACAAAGAAATTGAAAGAGGGAGATGATGAAGTTGAGATTTCTGGGAAACAGGGGTTAACAAAGGTAATGAAAGATCAATCAATATAGGAATAAAGGTAAAAAATGTTGACATTAAGATAGAATGATAAATAAGTTACGAAGTCTCAATAATAGAGCATTATTGAGAAAAGTAAGCATTGGACTTGGAAATTTACTGGATTTAAATTTTATTTGGTAACAACATTATCTTTTAATTTTAACTTTAATTTTATATATATTATTATCATTATATAAAATCTATATACAAATTTTTATTTTACAATTCACAGTAAAACTTAACTTTGTTAAATAACAATGCTCAACTTCTAATTTCCTATAGTATTAGAAGTTAGAACATTTCTTACTAAACACACACTTAGTAAAATAGAGTTTGTAGTTATTATATTAAGACAATTTTATTGCATTAGAGAAGTTTTAAACTTGATACTATAATTTTAGTAAGAAGTTTTTTCAACCACTACAATATTACTTTAGTAGTGATAATAAAGATAATGTTTGGTAAGGTGCGGTGGGGTGACACGTTTCTTACTTTCCGACGTAAAGATTAAAGTATCGTTCAATTTTATTATTTTTAACTTTTAAAAGTACTTATAATTTCACGATAATATGTATATTTCATAATTTACTTATTTCATTATCAAATTTACTTTTTCCTTTCCTTTCGTTTTGAAACCGTTCACTTAAGAGTTGATAAATGATTCCTAAGACAATAATGTAAAATGTAAAAACAAATGAATGATTTATGTTTGTGGAAATGAAGTGTGTAAGAACAATTGAATCTTAATGTTATATCTACCCTCGACAATAAAAATTATTTGCTTAAACGATTGAAATCATCTTTTTACCGATGAGAGTTCTAATTTTTAAAAATGTTAATTTTATTTTGATCACATATGTAAATTGTTATAGATTTAATATAGTTAATCGTTTACACCCGCAGAGACTCACAACATGCACCCAAATAAAAATAAATAAAAAAGAAAAGGAAAAATCTCTGGTCCGTCAAAAAGAAAAAGCCCATTGCGTCAAAAAAAGCCCCTCTCCCTCCTTTGCTTGCTTATGTTGCCACTATCGTCACAAAAAGAAAGAAATCCCTTTTTTGTGGTCTCTGTTTTCCCTCGATTGCCCATGTCATCTTTTTCAACTTTCTTTAGGTATTCTGCACTATCGAATACTTCTCATTATATAAATTTTTTTTTCTTTTGTTTGTATTGTATATTTAAATCAATACCAATTATTACTATTTTTTCCTTTTATTTGTATTGTATATTTAAACCAATACGAGCTGTTACTTTTTTTCTTTTCTTTTGTTTGTATTGTATATTTAAACCTGTAACAACTGTTACTATTTTTTTTCTTTTATTTATATCGTATATTTAAACCAGTAGCAACTGTTACTATTTTTTTTCCTTTTATTTGTATTCTATATTTAAACCTATAACAACTGTTACTAATAGTACTGTACATATTAATTTTTTTCTTAGTAATTTATAAGATGGAATCAAATTTTGATATGTCATGAGAACTTCCCCTACACACTAAAAATATTGATATTGGAATTGAAGAAATTGAAATGCAAAGAAGCAATATAGAAAAAGAGCAAGAAAATGAAGACCTTAGAAGTCCATTGGTATGGATTTTTCGTCAGTTGATACTACATATATATTTTACAATGCATATGCAAAGGTAAAAGGATTTTCGGTAAAAAAGATTAGGTTAGAAAATCAAAAACTAATGGTGATTTGATAATACAAAATTTTGTTTGTTACAAACAAAGAGTAAAAAATATGAATAATAAACATTTTTTGGGAATAGAATTTAGTAGATGAAAAGATATTCGACAGTCTTATCCAACAAGACTATATATAGTTCATAATTCAAATAAAGCATTAGTAGTCACAAAATATGAAAACGAGCACAATCATATTATTACAGCATGACTACAACTCAAAGATCTAAAAGTATGAATTCATTTTTTGATGGATATGTTCATTCTCAAACTCCTACATCAGAGTTTGTCACTCAATATGAGAAAGCATTGTTGGCAATACATCAAGTGGAAAAATATGAAGACATGCAAACATTAACTTCGAAATCAATTTTGATCTTTCACTCGCCTATTGAAATGAAAGCTGCTAAGTGTTATGTTACAAAAATTTATCACTATTACAAATTGAAATGAAGAATAGAGAAGCTTATGTTACTTAAAAAATAAGTAAAGTGGATAATGAAACACAATATCAAGTTTGGAAAGCAGAAGTTCCAAGTAGCCCTAAAATTGCAATTTTGAAAATGTAAGTGAATTTTGATATAACATATTCATGCATAAAATTTGAACATGAGGGGATTGTTTGTTGTCACATTTTTTGTGTTTTATCTAAAAACTAAGTACGACATTTACTTGATAAATATATACTACGCAGATGGACTATTAGATGCAGATATCAATCAAGTATAATTAATGTATAATTACATTGTATAGATGGGTAGGTACAACATATAATGTTAATATAACATTTGTTTTGTATTGATAGAAAAACTAATATCGATGTTTTTTGCACAAGATTACTCATCTTATGAAATGAGACTTGCAATCATGTGCATTTAAATTAGTTGATGTTGGTGATTCTTCAAAAGAGAAATATAAAATAATAAAATCTAGTTTTAAAGAATTAATGTTAAAGAAAACGTCTTCAAATAAAATATGATAGTCAACCATGTATAGACAGCATTACTGGAAATAATGTGCAAGAGTTACCATCTGGATTTATGGTGAGAGATCCAACTACGCAACGAAAAACAGAAGTAGGACCTGCACAGAGTTAATGGATGAAATCTGGTGTTGAAACAACTATGATTGAAAAAAAGAAAAATAAAAGAATGTGTCACAGATGTAGTCAATTAGGCCATTATATCAGTACTTGTCGAAATACAGGTTACTTTTAGTTTATTAGTTGTGAATTATATTATTCTTTCATTTATTAATATAGTGAATTTAATAGATTTAAATGTTACAGGTTTTTCTCAAATAGTTGAAGAGTCAGGAGAGAATCTAACCTAAAAGTGGACATAATTGATTGTAAGTAAAAATTTAAATGAATTCACATTGCCTTTTGAGTATTCATTATTGTTCTGTTTTGTAGGATATAATTAAATTTTGACTGGACTCTTGTATGTCACAACAATTTAATATTGGAGTTGAAGAAATTGAAATGGATTAGAGTGGATTTACCTTTACCGTGGAATCATGAAATGAAGATTTTGCATTGTACTATGTCATGTACAAAATAAGTAATTGCTTGCTTCTGAAGTTCCAGTTGTAATGTAGACGTAATGTATTTACATGAAATAAAGTTATGACATTAATTTTCAAAATGATTACATAAAGATGTAGCATTTTTCTCAATTATATTGTTTTCGTCATTATCGTTATCATCTTCGTTGTTGTTGTTACAAACATTTTTATTCATATATTAAATTGAGATTATAGAAATTATATTCTACAATCTTACAAGCATATGTAGCAAGAACTTTTGAAGTGTTACAAGTGTAATTAATTAATTTGCAGAATTTTTGTGAAAATAAAGAAGAACGGAATTACCATTTGAACTATAATTTTACCTTATATAAAAATGGAACTATTGTCGATTAATTTAGGTAGTTTTGATTTTCAATAAATTCATATTAATTTAAAAAGGATGTTAATTAAATATTTAATCATAAATTCAAGTAAAATAAGCTATTTAAGATCTTAGAATACATAATTAATTTATTAAGATGAGGTATTTAACATTGTTGAGTATTATGTTTTGATGATGAATGTTTAATTAATGTTTAATCATAATTTGATGGTAATTTAAAAGTCGTAATTATATTTGCTAATTATCTATTTAGTTATTATTTGAACATAATTGGAAATATTATTGAACTTAATGCTAAATTATTTAACACTTGAATATTCGATTTAGGTTAAGTGTTTTAACTTAGTAGTTTAAATATATTTGATATTTAAAACACTTAGGCTTAATATTCAAAAGGCTATAATTAGTTAAATAAGTGTTAGATATGAATATAGTTCGTAACATAACGATAGAATGTCACGTGAAAGTTTAAGTTCACACATGATGAAAGATTCAGTGTTTTATGTTAAAAGACCAGACGATTATATTAAAAGATCGACATTTTAACATAAACACGTGATTTTTTAAACCAAACACATGCGTTTTAAAGTGCATGTGGTGTGTGTGAACAATGTCAGTGTTTTAATTAATGAATCGTAACTTTAAGTATAAAGGATCGGTACTTTAGTAAGACACGTGAGATTTTTAAGTTAAATACGTGAGAATGTGAGATTTAGTTTTTAAGTTGTAAATAGTACCTAGGCATTTTAAGGGTATAACTCTAGATATTCTTCAGATATTTATGTTAAAAGACTTGAGACTTTATAAATAGATTTAACGGTTGAGTGGGGGATGATAACGAGTTTTACCGCTTAAGAGGGAGTTGAGGAATCGGTAGCCAGGGGCGTATACCAGCTTGCGGGCTAGCTGCCGTGTACTTACCCGGAACCCAGACTCGGTTGAGTGGAGGGTGATAACGAGTTTTACTGTTCTGGAGGGAGTCGGGGGCGTGTATTGGCTTGTAGGCTGGCTACCGTGTGCTTACCTGGAACCCATACTCAGTTAAATGGGGGTGATAACGAGTTTTACCGCTTGAGAGGGAGTTGGGGGCATGTATCGACTTTCGGGCCGGTTGCCATGTGCTTACCCAAAACCTAGACTCGGTTGAGTGAGGGGTGATAACAAGTTTTACCCTACGACTGATCGTAACGCTACAAACTTTACTCTACGTTTAGTCGCAACATTACGAGCTTTACTTTACGGCCAGCCGTAACATTACAGACTTTAGTCTATAGTTGACCCTAAATAAAGAAACGAAAGTGCAAAACATGACACTTCCATCGAAAAACGCCAAGTGCTGGTAGAAGTTCCGTCCAGGCGATGGAATTGCCGGCTGACCAGTTGCACTACTAACAAGTGTTAAGTTCGTTATCGGTTGACTTGCCAACCGACAACTATGTCCTTGCCCCAAATCCATTATGAAAGGACGAAGGAGACTCCCTCTTGCCTAGGGGAGAGTCAATGAACCAGCAGCCAGAGATGTGTACCGACTTGCTAGCTGATTGCCACGTGTTTTACTTGACAATTAGACTAGTGCTGGGTATGGAGGTCAACAAAGGGTCAAGCAACAAAGTAACTTCGTTGTCTAAAGTGAGATTATTAGTGTACATGTATTTTTAGGTGAAGAGAGAGAATACGTTTTTAAATTTCACATGAAAGAAAGAGAATATTTTAAAAAAAATCAAATTTCACATTTCGATTTCACAATTGACGACGACCTACAATTGCACTTGTAGAGACTATCTACAGACATATGTAAAGTTCGCACTCCCTTTAAAATATTGTAAATATATATTATAAGAATTCAAAAAATCAGTGGTTTCATTCGGTCATGTCATTATCAAAGATTATTTTTATAGTCATAATAACATGAGATCTTCCAATATACCTTTTTATCATGACATTTAATCTCATCAATATTAACAAATTTAATTTAACCATTCTACATATTTTATTTAAATGTTAATATAAATACAAATAAAAATAAATCACTATTATCTTATCAAGTCAAAAATCAATACGTTATTTTTTATTTGATAAATACTTGAGAAATACTTTTCTCCACGATCAAAGTTGAAAAAAGTACACCAAATAAGCATCATAAAATAATATCATAGAATATATATTTAAAATCTTAAAAAATTGATAACATTTAAAGAATGATAGATAAATAAAAATAAGCATCACCATAACTACTAAAATAATATTTTAATAATTAAAAAAATTGTGATTAAAATTTATAATTTCAAAAAGATCGAAATTTCGTTAATGTTGCTCAAGCAGATGATTATCAAAAACCATTGCTGCAGACATATTTTCCACTAACAATACTATATCAGATTTTTTAGGACTTTGGTTGAACCTCGGATCGCACTTGGACGGAAGCCGTGACGCTGTCCTCCATCCACATCGCGGCTAGGGTTCCGTGCTTCTTCCCTCCCAGCTCAGAGGTCGATTCCGTTGTCGTCTTCGCGTTTTGTCATTCTACTCTGGGTATGTCTCCTTACACTGGTTCGTGCCGAAGCTCATAGCTGTATTGTGTGTGTGGTATCCAGTGTCTGTGCCGTTTTCCCGGGTTAGCGTTGGTTGATGATTATCGATTTCGCAGGGAGGAGTCCAGTGTCTGTCTCCTTTTTTATTTTATTTTAACTGCAGTTCTTTGTCGGAGATTATACTGGAACGTTTGTTACATTTTCTATCTTGGCTAATGCTGCATTTGGCATAGCTTCTCAGCTGTCTTGTTATTTGTCAGAGGACCCTTTTTGTCTATAGATTTCAAGCTATTACTTGATCTTTATTTTGTTGGTTTATGCTTTCTCTTCTCCTTGCATGGTTTTATCCGCAGATAATGATTGTGGTACAGGTGAAATCAGGTGTTTTGGGGATTTCTTATCGGAGTTCTCTAAGAATTCATTAAATTTTCGCTATGAATTCGGGAAGGAATTGGAGCCCTACTCAGGTTCGTCGATATCGTGGAAGTAGCCGCAGTTATTACCGTGATTCACCATATGCGAGGCAACAGAATGGTCGTAGGGCTTCTCGTTTGTAAGTCATTTTTATATTGTTTTAGTGCTAGCCTTTTTGTGCTTTTTATGCCTCTTTCCGTCAATATTCCTTTGCTTTGGTTTATTAGGAGTTGATATATACGGGTATGAGCTTAGTTTTCCCTTTGCAAATTTTTTGATTGCATGGGAGAAGGCATGGTAAGGTGGCAGATGGATGCCTGCGGTTCTTTCGTTGGTCGTGTAGATCATAGTTAGTGAGAAATCAACGTAAAAATTGAACAAGCATATATATTGTTCGTGACATTCACTAAAGGTTGGCCAAAGACCAAGGATAGGACGGTTGGATCATCCTCTCAATTATGATGGACGCAATCTTAGGTTAAACCCAGGTAAAAATACAGCCATTATCAAAAAGAACTAAAAGTTCACCAAAGGAAGTATGCTTGCAATCGAGAAATGACATTATGTATTGATTGTCATACGTCCAGGCAAAAGATTTATGATCTTGTTTATTTTAGTCATCATTGTCACGACCCAAATTTTTTGGTAGGCCGTGCCTAGCCTTTTGGCTAGTGGCCCAGGCACAACCCACATGGCATGACCCATCTAGGTTCGTGTCATGCCGTATTGGGGTAGGTCCGACATAGTTTAATTTTTAATTTATTAAAAATTAATATTACATTAATATAATTTTTAAATACTAAAATATTGCTAAAAGCAGGATTAGAACCCACAACCATGCATCTTTTATTAAGAAATTCAAATCACTAAGTTATATACAACATGTATAACTTAAAAAATATATATTAAAATAAATACAAATATTTAAAAAATTATAAAATTATTTTTGTGTTGTATCATGTCGTGTTGTGCTAGCATGAAAATGCTAAAGGCTAGCCTAAGCACGGCCCATCAAACCATGTTGTGCAGGCCCAAATGAGCACGGCCCAATTGACACGTATAGTCATTGTTTGTGTTCTTGAATTATCATGAATGCATTTTCTCACAAGATGGATCTTGTGTATGTTTTGTTGTCATTTAGATGAAAAGTAGAAAGGTTTTTTATTTATGTTATAGATTTTGGATCATTGGTTTTAGTTTTGGATGGTCATCTTTAAAGTGAAAAATTGATATAGAACATATCCAAAAAAAACTCAAAGAGTTTTGATCAATAAATACTGCATCTGTTTTTGAAAAGTCTGCAAAATGGTTTAGTGGCTTGGTTTCTAAAGAATTGATCAGGTGAAAATAGCCCACCACTCAACAAGTATTCGATTAAAATAAATCCATATTTGCTCAAAAGATAATATCTCTCCTTTTTGGTGCTGTTTAACTAGTTGAGATGTATCATACTTGATCGCGCAAGATTGAAGGGGATGTATTTCTGGCCTTTGCTAAATCCAAAGACAGAAAAATAACGCTTCTATGGATTGTTTCAGCTTATGCTTATTCTGTTCATCTATCATTTTTAACTGCAAATTTTTCTATTGCTTATATTTCAAAAAAATATCTGTTGCATAGACTAATCGTGCATTTCAGAAAACAGTTGGTTGATGATTTGCATTATATTTATCCATTTGTTGTGCCATTTTCAAGTGTGCATTGGGCTGTAGTTTGGACATAGTTTCTTGAGTCTGTTGATCTGTTATCTTCTTTATTACTAAATGCTCGAAATTTTTTGTTCTTTCTTCTTGCTGTATAAATTTACAGGTCTAAATCTCATGTCTTAGTTATCTTCAACTAAATATTTGAATTATATAAGTTTCAAATTATATGAGTTGTCTTAGGCCTCATTTGTTTTCTTAACTCCAGTTTCAGCTCCAACTTTACACAAACTCCTATATATTATTATCATCGCACAAATTTTTATACATAAATTTTTATCTCACAATTTACTATGTAACTCTATCGTCGTTTGCGAAATTATCTTCAACTTCAACTCTCCACAGTTATTGAAGCTGAAGCTAAAGCTGAAGTTGGATAAACAAACGAGGCCTTAGTTATCTTCCACTCTTTTCTCTTGGATCATATTCTCAAATTTCCCTTTCCTTCTGATGGTCTGATCATGTTTTGCCATTTTTGATGTGTTACAGATCAGATTATCTTTGCAACAAATGCAAACGTCCTGGGCATTATGCTAGAGATTGTCCAAATATAACAGTTTGCCACAATTGTGAGCTTCCTGGGTAAGTCACATTTTCTTTTCAAGTGTTACTAAAGGATGGTAAATTCTGTGTGTTAATGTTGTCTCATGAAATATTTACATAAAGGGCAAATCCATTGCATGAGCCTCCCACCAATCTGGGATTTGCACGGGGTCCACTTGTATGCTGCCTTATCTTCATAAATAGAGAGGTTGTTTCCTGAAATTTGAATTTATGACTTCCAAGTCATAGTGGAACAACCTTACCATTATGCCAAGACTCACTCTTCTCATGAAGTATTTACATAGCAAAGAAAAATGTCTCAGACTTTTGTTATCTCAGATAGTGCAAAGTGCCATCTGTCAAGAAGGCTTGCAAACCTCAACATCCATAAAATCCCGTCTACAAACTCTTCTTACTTTTGTTATCTCAGTGACCAGATGATTCTTTCATAAATTCTACCTGCACACTGAGCATTCTAATATCCAGGTTGATACACTTTACAACATAATGAAATATGCAGCTTCCTTTTCTGTAGGAACATTGGCAAGATTTTTCTGCTCATCATTTACAGTAATAGCAAACAAGCTGCTTTAATCTGGCAAACCTGCATTGTTTGAAGTTGAAATTCATAGAAACTTCCTTTTACTTTCCATACTTTTTTTAAAATTTTTTACTTCCTTTTGTCAACTATTTTTAGGGGAAAAACGCTATATTGCAAGCATATTGCCAGCAGCTACCTATTTTTAAATTTGAATGTGCTACAAAATGAGTAAATGGAAAACAAGGAAAACTGCAGAAAAATCCAAAAATGGAAGTGATAAAAAATGATGAAATTTAAATAAACTATAAACAATACAGTATTGGATTCCTTTGTCTTCAAATTCTGAATCTTTTACACAAGTTTTGCTTTTGTATTTGAATTTGTTTCTCATTGTTAAAAACAAAAATGCATATCAAACTTAATCATAAATCCTCTTAGTGGTTAGAAATTGGGCTAAATAAACTAATGATCTTTTTTGTAATTGCCATAATATGATCTGCATGACAGCAGTAACATATCATCGTTGCCCTCTTTGCCCCTTTCATGAAGAGTGTCTTTATGGCACATTGATGGGTACGTCGGTGGAATTTGAAAACAAGATTTATAATTATCAATTAGTAGTAATTGTTTTGTGAGATAAAACTTAAGTACTGTGGAAATTCTCTAAATGAAGAGAATATCTGCAATAGTCACAATAGCCTGGATCACAACCTCTGCCACTGTAGTAACAGTTGTGACTGCTGCATTTAATCTCCATGTATGGACTGAAAGGTTAATGAATTTGCCTTGCCCCAAACCATTATTACTAATATGATCATCATTGTGAAACATGTACACTTGGCCTTGCTTCTGTATTCTATTCGCTGGCAGGCATGTTGCTGCTGAATGCACTGGGAAGACGGTATGCTGGAACTGTAAGCAGCCTGGTCACATTGCAAGCGAGTGCAACAACGATCCCACATGCCACATATGCGGGAATACGGGGCATCTGGCACGTGACTGTTCTGGCTCTGGCCTCTCTTCTCACGACAGCAGGTTGTGCAACAACTGCTATAAGCCTGGTCATATTGCCGCCAACTGCAACAATGAGAGGGCTTGCAACAATTGCCACCAACCAGGCCATCTTGCCCGTGATTGCCCCAATGAGGCTGTCTGCCACATCTGCAATGTCCCAGGTCATCTAGCAAGGGAATGCCCTAAAACAACGATGTTGTCGGAATTCCATGCCGCACCTTTCAATCCCATGACCTACAGAACATGCCACCAGCCCGGACCTATGAGCCGTGACTGTGTTGCGATAGCTATCTGCACCAACTGCGGTGGTCGTGGACATACGGCGTATGAGTGCCCCTCAATGAGCTTCTTTGACACTGGGTTTTACAGATACTGAATATGTTCTGGTATGAGCCCCTGATGTATGATATCCTCCAATTTATATGGTGGTGGAGCAAGCAAAAAAACATCTGCATAAGTTGTGTTTTATTTGTGCTACATGCCCCAATTCCAGTTTTTCTTGTTTGAATTTTCGTTTCCTCAATTTATGGCGTTTTGCCTGGTTACTTGGGTGCAGGTTCTCCGCCAATGGCACTTGCCATTGAATTGCAATGTTGTATCAAGATTTCCTGTTATTATTTTGATAAATTTGCTTAAAGAGGAAGAACTAATACAAGAAATCCCCTTTCAGTCGGGATCATGGGGTGTAGACTGGGGGATTTCCAGGCATGATGGGTTTTGATTTGTAGAGGTTACTTTAGTTGTAAAACCGGTAATCTTAAAATACATCTTTCACAACATCATGAACGATGTGTTATATTTCTTCCAGGCTGTACCTCCATTACAATAACCTGAATGCTTTAGTTGTATAATTCGAGTCTTATGCAGCCATCTTTGAATTGTTATGTGATTGGCGGCTGTAAAATTGTTATCCTCGTTATATTACTTTAAGCTTTGCAATGTTGGTTTCTAAAGTATTAAGTATGATTGTGTATGAAAGGTTAAATGTTGCAGAGATGTAAATGTTTTTACAGATGAGCTGTAACATTATAAAGGATAATTTTAAGAGCAATTTTATTAAAAGTAGAGTATATGTTATATCGATTGATGATAAGATGAAATTGTTTTAGGCGGTCTGATCGTATCAAGCACAAGGAAAAATAATATGTTGTGTGGTTCACCTCGTAAAGTGAGAATAACATGGGATGGTCGTTGAGATTAACATGTGTTGCTGATACGTTGTTGTGAAATCAGATTTGAAGCTGTGGAGATGTCTTCGTTTTTTTTTCATTCGTAACTTTTAAAATTACTTCTAATTCAATGATAAAAAATATATTTTTTAATATATTTTATTTATTATTAAAATTACTTTCTTTTTTAAAATCTTAAAATTATTTTTTTTTAAATCATTTTTTTCACTCTTAAAAGTTAAAAGTGAAAAAAAAACGAAGCCAACGTATCCTCCTGCAAAATCGAATTGTCCGTCCCAACAAGATAAACATCACGAGATTATTGGCCGTTGTAATCGAATTATCTTAGAAATAATAACTTTAAGAAAAACAGGTCGTCACGAGAAAATTCTTGCTTGCCTTGCAGATAAGGTGGGAATGAATCCTCAACGTGCTTAACTCACGTTTGAAAATAAGGTAATAAAAAATATTATAATTACTATTCATATATCTATTTAATAAAAATATTATATACTATCAACTCCAAATAATAAAATTTTTATTATCAAATACAACCTCAGATTTAATATAATATACTACAAAAACAGAAGCTCGAGAAATGAGTAATCGGCTACAGAACAGGCGTCGAAGCGTGCGTAGGTGTATATAAAAAATGACACATGTAGATCTGTCATTTTATACATACTTTTTTTATGTAATTTTACAAAAGATACATAGACTGCTACAATTACTTGAATAAATTGAAGCTCTTATAAATATTTTTTACAAAGGATATAAATAAATAAATAATATATTAATTATAGACATACATCACGGTTACCGCCAGGATGGGACGTTGTTGGCCACGTGTAATCCGGAAGCGCCGTAACGTGGAAGTTTTCGTCGTATAAAATAATACTGTAAGTTAAGTAACTTAAGTAAACT
>JAMKPZ010004320.1:0-40660 GCA_024699675.1 Amphibolis antarctica
TCCCTGGGTATGTTCCTCTACAAAATCAGGAACAAGTGGATCACGGCCCAGGAATTTATGCTGTTCCATTTCATCCTCATTTGGCTACATCTGCTGGTCTACCTCCCAATTGTCTAATTCCTCTCACCTATAATATACCAATGTAAGTTGTGGCTTTCAAAATTTCTACTCCCTATATGTACTCTCTACTGTCATTGCATATTTTTAGCAATTTTTTTGAATAGAATCAGGAAGATTCTTATTGATTAATTAGTATCAACCAATAAGTTGACTGGGAATCCCAAAAACTCTAAACCACATACACCTCAAGAAAGTAAGCAAAGGTCCCTAGAATAGATCAGTCATCCATGTTCCTCAAAAAGCGAAAAGATGCTACACACTATACAAGATATCTTCCATGCCCCATTATGTAATTCTGGGAGAGAGATCCATTCCTTGCTCTTCATGTGCACCAATAGGCAACGGGCTGCATGTACCCTGATTGGAAAATCTTTCAAGAATCTTGATAAGAGCATCTGTAGACAGACGTCTGTTAGTCAGAGGCCCATTCTTGTTGCTGGCAATATTGGCCCACATATAATTATGATTGTAGAGGTACTTCCACCACCATTTACACATTAGCAACTGGTTGATCTTTTTCAGAGAGCATATTCAAAGTCTTCAATGGCTTACATACATCTTCTCAATAGATGAATTCCATTCACTGTTTGCAGCCCTAGCAACCCCCCCCCCCCCCAAACTCATGCAAATCCATTCAATCACTTGAATTACCCTATCTAGATGGTGAAATACAAACATCATTTTCATGATTGATTTTGAGAGCACAATATGCCCTCCAAAGCTCTGATATTTTGTCATCCTGATATTCTTCTATCAATCATATTGGTAAAAATTTTCCAATCCAAACTCTTTATCTTTATGGGCTAGAGGGAGGCCTAAATACTTCAAAGGAATGATTTCAGCCTTACAAGAGAAAACTACAGCTCTAGCCTCTGCGTAATGAATTCACATTTGCACTTCAATCACTGAACCTTTAGCAAAGTTGGTTGTTAGAGACTATCTCAAACATCCTAAGTGGAAACTTTAGCCTATGAATTTGGTATAATGAATCTCCTCAGAAGAACTATCATCTGCATATTGAAGTGGAAGACTTTAATCCCCTGCTCCCAATAAACCATCCTTCCAATCATCCATTCTGAACAGCTTGATCAGTCCACAATGCAAGAATATTTACTTTAAGATTAAACAAAAGTGGTAGCATTGGGTCTCCTTGTCTACCTCCATGATGCGTAGAAAACCTACCACATGATTTGCCATTACTTAGAACTGAAGTTGGCGTCCAATCGCTCCATTTAGTAGGAATCTATTGGTGAACACATTTGTAAAGATTTTCATGGTAGAATTAACAAGGCTAATTGGAAGAAAATCCATTATGTCTTCAGCTCCCATTACATTTGGAATGGGGAGAATAAAGAATTGTTAATAGGATCATAGCCTGTGTTCTTCCATATTTTTTTACATAAGAATTATTCAGTATTTTTTATAAATGAATCTACTCTTTCCATCTCTATGTGATTTCTAGACCTAACTTAATTTCATGAAGACTTACAATGCAGTTATCTACTTATTATTGTTGCTCCAACTGGAGATTAGGGTTTATTTAGTAACAATTATTTTAATTCATCGTATAGAAATAAGCTGGAATTTTTAAAAAAAACTGTAGAATTCAGCTTTTTTTCATGCATCAATTTTAGTTCAAATTGTAGTGTTTTTAAGCTAACATACAAAAATAAGCTGACATATAAATAATGTGTTGTAAGAATTATTTTAAAATACTATTGTATTTCTATATGCTGGTTGAACTAACTTTACCAAATGCTATATTGGAAGTTTTAATTCCACTGGACATAGAATTTACAAATTTTTTGCTATGGATTTTGATAAACCTGATATATCCTACTATGTGCTTTAGTTATCATTTCTGCATTTTAAATAGATTCTGCTGAGAATGAATTCAGGTTATCAATTATGGTTGGTGGCTGAGTTTTTCCTTTTTTGTAAAATTTTGAGTTAGAGATTTTTCTGCAATTATCATCAGAATGCTTGTTGATGGGCTGGTTGAATAGGTATTTGTTTTGAGTTTTTTCAACAATAATAATCATTTAGGCACCATTGAATAGGAACTTAGATTTTTATCATGGCAAATTGCTTCTGTAATTTCATATTTACATCATGTGTGCATTTCACATGCAATTGTATCTATATGGCTAAATATAATGTGTTGTTAAGCAATGCATAAATGTTGGCTCGTCTAATAATTTTAAAATTTTAATACTTGTATGTTTATTTTTGAGATATGCCTTTTTGGTGTCTATACTTGTAGTGCTTAAGGAATTAGTATATAACTAATATAAGTATCTTATGTGATTACTTTTTCTTATAGAGTAAAAAATCTGTTTACTTTGTATATTCTACCTTGTATTGAGATCCACACGTCATTTATATAAGTACATAATAATACAAATTTGTATATCTTGATTAGTTATGTACTAGTATTATTGTGCAAATTTCATGTAAATTAATTATTCATGTTTTGGCATGTTCTGTATGTGTATCGTTGTGTTTGAACACTAGAGACTTTTGTTTACCGATTCTGTTGGTTTGACATGATAAGTACTGTTGAGACCCAAGAAATAGGTGGAAGTAAATTAATTTTGTTAACAAAAATAAGATTCCTACATATAGAGAGTATAAAGGAGACAAATACAAATTAAATAATGTGAGATTAAACGCACAATACACATATAACCCTAATGTATTATTGTGTCATATTATTCATATCATTGGGACTAATTACATGTTGGTGTATGTCAAGTTATTTTTTGGAGTTTTAAGTAGTAATTTTTTAACCATGCATGCATATATTTTTAGCATAATCTCTTAGGACTCCGTGTTTTGCTGAAAAAAGCTCTTCGGTGTTTTAGCTCTTATCTGCCTGATCTTATGTTTTCAATATGCCTGCATGCTTAAATTCACTAAATCGCTTGGCTTATTTTATTTTTGCTGCCTGATGTCAGAAGAACAAATTCTGGAGGAGTTGTAGGAGTAGAACAGGGTCAGCAAGCAAGGGAACAACAGGGGCCGCATAGACAAGTAGTAGTGAGAAGATTTCATTTTGCCATCCATGTTGATTTGTTCCTTATCTTGAAGTTGGTCGCAGTTGTGGTACTATTTAACCAGGATGGCTCAAAACAGAGACTTCTGACTCTTCTGTCTTTTGCATTATTTGTCTACTTGTAAGATTGCTCTATCTTATCACTCAAACTTAATCAGTAAACAAACAGTGGCAAAGTTCATTTACATACGTGACCTAACTGAAGCTTTTTTGGCAAAGTTACTTCTCTTTAGTCTTCATTGCTATTATGTTTCACACCACACAGGCATCAAACTGGAGTTCTCACTCCACTTGTAAGATGGCTTCGTCAACAAGCAGCTCCTCCTCAACCTCGGCCTGCTGTCAGGGCTGACAATGTTACCCCTGTTGGGCGTGAAGATGGGAATGCTCCTCACCCTGGTAAATTTCTTGCCTTGGAGAAGCAACAGAAGTTCTGTTTAGATAGTTCTATTCTTCTGAAAGTGGTGTGTATAAATGGTTCTTGTCTATTGATTCACATCAAAAGAAAAAGCTGCATACACTGTTTTCTGTGACTTTATATTCCTTTTTTGCCTTAAGATTTTGGATTGCAACTTTGTGACGCCATGAAAACATACTGCATTTCTCATTCATGGTTTCGGTAGATGTGTTAAACAGACCCTTTTCTCTTTGTTATATATCAAAGCAAAAACAAATTCAGTTTACTTGTATCTGTTGACCTTGTATGTTGCTTTCTTCAGAGGGTCATCCTGCAGCTACAAACCAGAATATGCCCATGGAGGATGCAGATGGACCTGCCGAACATGAGAACCAAGGGGAAGTTCAAGGACAGAATGGTGCCAACTGGTTTGGAATTGTCAAGGAGATACAGATGTTTGTTGTGGGTTTTATTACTTCCCTACTTCCAGGATTTCATCAACACAATGACTAGTAGATGTCTCCTCTTCTTCCACTCGACCACAGGAGAGGTATGGGACCTGTAGATCGGCTTTCGTCGTAAAGCAAGTTGTGTGCTCTCTGTGTGAAAACTTGTTGAACACAGACTATACAATATCCTACCTAATGTCTTTGATGCCTTCAGTGACGTCCTGAAACTTGTATTTTTCAACCATTCCCATAGAAGATAACTTGAATTTGGATTGAGATTTTCAACCTTTTAATTAAGTATACGGGATTAATCGCTTGAATTCTTAGGTATGCCTTTTAGAGAGGTTTGTGTTATCTAGAAATTTTTAAAAAAGAAAATTTTAATTTTTTTTTAGATTTTCAAGTGTTTGTAAATCTCGAAAAATGTAAAAATAATTTAAAATTGTTTAAATTCGAATTTTCTAGATGTACGTGTATGCAATTATTTTTTATTTTTATCGGTTGCAATCCATCCAATTAATTATTTTATTTTTAAACTAAAATTTATTTATATCGTACATTTGTAATTATGAAATAGAAATGTTAAATTAAATTTAAATAATCATATAAAATAAATCGTAACTATATAAAATATTATTCATCAAAATACTAAAAAAGTTATAAATATATAATTTATATAATTATAAAATAGCTATATAAATTTATTTCGTATAATTACGTAAATTTAATCAAAATAGTGAAAGGACACCATTATCATTTCCCTTATAATTATTTACTAAAAATATTTATAAAAGAACGGAAGGTGGAGGCTGTTCGTGTTTGGAAAGGCCGTCGACGCTGGAGCGATGGGCTGCTCGCAGTCGAAGATCGACAGCGAGGAGTCCGTGGCCCGCTGCAAGGAGCGGCGCCAGCGCATGAAGGAGGCCGTCGAAGCCCGCAATGCTTTCGCCTCCGCCCACTCTGCCTACACCATGGCCCTCAAGAACACCGGTGCCGCCCTCAGCGACTACGGCCAGGCCGAGATGGTCGGCATCCTCCGCCCCAACACCTCATCGTCTTCTTCCGCTTCCGCCGCCCCGGAAGCCGCCACCGCTGCCCCGATCGACAAGCTCCCCCCTCCCCCGCCGCCTCTCCCTGACTTCTCCCCCTCCCCGCTCCTGCGGGCCGCAAGCATGCCCGATCTGCCGTACCCTAAGCGGCCACCCAGGCAGAGGAAGAACTATAAAGCCGGGGATTCTGATGCAGTTATACGGGAGGACGAGGAGGAGGATGGGGAAGGGAATGGTAAAGAGAAAAGCCAGACCTCGACTCCTCCGCACCCGCCGTCACCTGATCACAAGGGGATGGCGTGGAACTACTTATTCGACACGGGAGAAAACGTTTCCATTCCTACACTAGAGGAGGAGATCCACCCCGAGGTTGGGCAAGCGGAAGAGGTTCCATTCAAGAGGGGTTCTTACACCTCAGGTGGTGAGGCTGCTGCATCTGCCGCTGCCGCTCCTGTGGTCGAGGAGTTTCCGTCGGGTACCCCCGAGAGGGATGTCAGGGACACTCCGACAGTCCCACCTCCGACGAAGCAAGTGAAGAAGTCAAAAGTGGGCACGGGGCCGCACCATGATCATACTACCACTACTGGGGTGTTAGAGACGAAATGGGGGAAGGTGGCAGGAGGAGAAGGGGCTCCACCCTTGAACCTTGTGCAGATTTTGATCGATTTGGATGATCATTTCCTCAAGGCTTCAGAGAGTGCGCAGGACGTTTCCAGGATGCTTGAGGCTACTAGGCTGCACTACCACTCCAATTTCGCTGATAACCGTGGTAGGTAACAATCATGCTTGTTTGCTTTCTATACTTAAAGTTTATGCTCTGCTGAGCTGATGCTCTTATTCACTAATTTGATGGCTCTCCTCGGTTGAGAGTGTTCCTAGCCTTAAAGTTATTCTTTGGCTTACTTTTGTTGGTTTCTTTAACAACGGTTGCACGTCTTTGTTTCCCTTTCCCTTTGCATATTTTGTGTTCTTCAATTTTTTGATTTTCTATTGAATTGTATCATATTTACAGGTAGACCTTTTCTGATCCTTTGTACGTGTTGTTTTTAGGACATATTAATCATTCAGAAAAAGTTATGCGGGTTATCTCATGGAACAAATCATTCAAAGGACTTCCCAATGATGACAATGGACAGAATGATTTTGATAATGATGAATGGGAAACACATGCTAGCATACTGGATAAGTTGCTTGCATGGGAAAAGAAGCTTTATGATGAAGTAAAGGTAAGATACTACTGTTATCAATTTGAATCTATTATTTGATGTAAATTGGTGTGGTATGCTATTATTCTATTTTATTTTTCACCCTATGAGATTTTTAGATTTCTTTTATGTGAAGTATGCACATCCAAGTAGCCAACTTGCACACATCTTTTAAAATGTGGATCTATTTTTCTTCAGAAACATTTTTTATGACGTTACAACCTTAAATTTCTGATTTTTCTAGTGCAAAAAAGGTATTTTGTTCAATAAAAATGTATCTAATTGGCATATCAAGTCTTATACAATTGCATTATATCCATAATTTTGTCACCTTTTTATCTTTTCCATCACATGGTACTTCTATATTTGGAGCAGCATTAAATTTTAGTAGTGATAGTACTGATCAAAAATTGTTAAAGTAAATAATGTAGTAGATTGATCCATACGTGGATCCATAATTAGAAAGTAGGATAATGGTCCCACATTTGAAGTTGTGTATTCTACCTTACCCTCATAGTTATTAGGGTGAAAGGTAAGGTGAAGGGATCTCCCTAAAATGCTTGAGTTGTGTGGCAAGACAGCCATTTGATCGAAGCAAGGTGATTATTTATGAAATTTAAATTAATAAATAATAAAATCAAATGCCCAATCATATTATGCGTCAATAATTAAATCAAATATAAATAAAGTAAAGGAATATATAAACATGATAATGATAAACCAATGAAATAAATAAACAATGTATCTCAATCAAATACTAAATACATTCAATGATTACACATTGCTAGGTTACTAACTTATGACATCAAATTTCAAACATAAGTTCAAAAGAAAACTAAAGGTTCAAAGGTACAGTACAAACAAATCCATTTTAGCAAATGTTTGGACCTTAATGAAGTTCTAGGTATGTTTGGCTTAGTCATCTTCCCTAGAATATTCACCTCATGAAACTGATAATTCCTCTTGTAAGCACAATTAGCAGTTTAACTAGGACAAGTACATCACACAAGGTGAGTAGGTGATGGAAATATTGGTCATTTGTTGGTGTGTTATAGAGTTCCAATGTGTTTGCTAGTCTGTGATGCATTGAAAGCTCAAGGACCTAGTGTGATTGATTTGAAGGTGATAGGACTTGTTGGTGTGTTATAGGATTCTTTGATCCTTGTAATGGACAATTAGCACTTTATTAGATTTTTCAATTGCTTTTTGATGAACATTATGTTTAGTAGACAATGCAACTCCACCAACTTTGTCTAGTCGTTGATGAATCAATTTAGGTGGTCCCTCCTCACGAGAATCTCTATATTGTCCTTTAGGTGACAAGGTGGACTTGAAGTATCTTTGGGCATCTTAGGCCATTGAAGGAGCCTGTGGTTGTGGATCTCCATTGGTACCCTCTTGTGTGACCCATGGAGGGGGGTGATGTACCAAGCTGGTTGAATGAGTGGTTGTGGCAGCTTCTCCATTGGTTATAGCCAACCTTGTTTGTAGTGTCAATGATGATGGTCGATTGTCATGGGTGCAAATTACTTGAAGTTCTTTTGCCTGAAATGCGTATTGGCCCTCTACAATGCTTTGATGAAAGTGGTTGGCTTCGTTTTGGCAAAAGAGTAGGTTGATTTGGATAATAGCAAATCCTACTAAAAGGTAGAGAGTGCAATCACTTGCTTTAGGTTTTACACTTACGTGGTGACCATGTTGTACCTCTAAGTGAAACCCCTAGTCATCTTGTTCGATCACTATTTGATGTTGAACAAGTAATCCATGTCTCAATTTAGACTGTGATGGTTGGAAAAGTGGGCAATGAAGGTTACCTATAGCCTAGAGATTGGTGATGGACCTCAATAGGAGACTAGCAAACAAGGTCGTAGTAGTCCTTGAAAGGGTTAAACCCAAATGTGGCACACGTGATCACATTAGAGGCCTATTGAACTCATAACAAGTTATAAAATGCTTGGATGTGGTCGATTGGGTCTCTAGAGAAGTTATGAAACATTTCCTAATGCATGCCTCTACAGTGGGCATCTTGAACTTTTTTGTAGTGGCTCAACCTCCACTTCTTCCATGAATGATGACTCATTGGTTACTAGGGTGGCCTTTGTTATGTTTGACCTTTTGTTTTCCATTAGTTTGCTCTTCACCTTTGCTAATTGGTTTACCATTTCTTGGTTGATCCCCTAATCCTCAAGTTGTCTCTCAAAGGACTAGTCCTATGCCTCTACTAAAACGGTGTCTTCCCTTTGATAGAGATGATTGATAGAGATGATCAAAGGAGTGGGCACTCGCCTGCTCCTATCATCCTCATGTAGGCTTTGATCCCTAAGTGAGATGGACCCTATTTGCTCGTCTAGCCTTTTGAAGTCCTTGGATTGCTATTGCACTTGGTTAAGGATCACCTTCATCATCTCGTTTTTGGCCATGTTATTGCTAATGTTTTTGGTTGCATTGGATGAAATTTAAGGCACGTAATCTATTCAGTTGGCATGAAGTTCTCTCATTAATGGTGCCAACTAATCTTCCTCTTGCCAAGTCAGATTGGTTGGCTATTTGGTAGTCAATCACATGAATCGATCAATTGTGATTTATGTTGTTGGGTGCTTGGCTTACATGAGGTTGATATTGTCTCATTCAATGCTTAGGCTCCAAATAGTAAAGCATACCTCTAATGTCATATTTACTATGGTATTTATACCTCTTGGTGGTGGATAATTATGGGTCAAAAAAATTTCATTGATTGTGTGGAATTGAGGTGGATGACATATTGGCTCCAACTAGGCATTTGTACGAGTGATTGACATTTGTGTCAGCTCCATGTGGTGCTCGTATAGCATGGATAACATCCGTGTCAATGAATGCTTAGGTCTTGACGGAGTGCTAGTTATGTTTAGCCTGGTCATCTTTCTTAGAATATTCCCTTTAGAAAGATGACAATTCCCTTTGTGAGCATGGTGAGTGGTTTGACCAGAATGAGCATTTCACACAAGACAAGTGGGGGATGGAGAGGCTGGTAGTTTGGTGGTGTGCTTGCACATTTGCCACACATTCATGACTGTGTGACACATTTGTGGCCTAAAGACTTAGAACAATTGAATTGGGTGGACCAGCAGTTCACTCCAACTGGGAGTAGTGGTCTTCCTATGACTTGGGCTGTTGGGGGGCCAATCTAACTAGTCATCCCACATCACTAAGTGAGCACCCCTTTCGCTTGGTCACTTGAGGTGACCAATTGAATTGCTTTAATAACATTGTACCCATCTACTATTGCTAGTCAACATATATCCTTGGAGCCATAAATAGAGTAGGATAATAATCTGACATTGGATGTTGTATACCCCACATTATCATGTAGCCATTATTTCTAGGGGATTATTCCTTGTTAGTAATAAAAATGTCTCATATTTTCTCTTAACAGTGATGTTTCATTTAGTACTTGTAAAAGGATTCTAGGTAGCAACAAAAAATGTTAGTAGGGGTGGTATGGATTGGTGATATTTCATCCTAATAATGTGTTTCCGTTGTTTTTGTCTCTCTAATAACGTTCTTCATAGTTTAAATTCTAATGGTAGTCAGTAAATTGATTGTCAGGCAGGTGAGCTTATGAAAATTGAGTACCAAGAAAAGGTGGCTTTACTAAATAAACAGAAAAAACGAGGGGCAAATCCCGAGTCATTAGAAAAAGCTAAAGCAGCAGTTAGCCATTTGCACACGAGGTACATAGTTGACATACAGTCCATGGATTCAACAGTATCAGAAATTCAACGATTGCGGGATGAACAGCTGCACCCAAAACTTGTATCTCTTGTTGAAGGGTAAGCTGTAAAGCATTTTTGTTTCATTTTCCTGCTTTATATTTAGGATAAATATAAAGAAATAGGATTTTCCCTTAAAATATGCAAACAGAAAGAAGAAGCTGATTGACTTGGTGCAGTGTGTAGCCTGTCAAAAGTCAAAAAATACATAGGATTTTCCCTTAAAATATGCGGACAGAAAGAAGAAGCTGATTGAGTTGACTTTGAATATTATTTTGTTTTAGGTATTTTAGTCCTGTTAGATTTTTCATTGTACTTTTTAGTTGTGAGCTGAGCCATGTATGGGATTATGGTTCTGATTGTTATTACCTTTTAGTTGTAAGCTGGTATGATAGTTGTGTGATAGTTTTTGTTTCAACTCTTTACAGTTGTTTGACATCATTTGTTTATTACCGCAAGGCTACTTTGGGCATATTCTGCCATTCATAGATATAACAAATAACAATTCCACCTCCCTTCTATTTATGTATCATGCTTGACTTTCATACATTAAGGAAAATCAAAGTTTTTAAGTTTAGAGTTTTGAAATGTCAACATTCAAGCTTTAACTTATAATAAACTGGTTATCAGTGTAGATGTCTTTGTATTCATGATCACAAGTCATACCCTCATTTTTTGTGAATGGGAGTCTAGTTTAGCACCTTCTCCTACTTGTGATGCATTTTTTGAGGTCATTATTTAGTCTCTGAAACCAATTTCAAATGTAAATATTCAACTTAGAATTAATTGATCATAAGTGATGAGGTCCTCACATTCATGCTTTTTTTTGAAATATACTAAGTCATGTCCTTTCCTTTTATCAATGTGAGACTATTCAAAAAAAAATATAAACAACTAGATCATTCCAAGCTTATGATCAGTATGAGTAATAAGTGGCATCCTTTGAGATGATTAACTGAAGTAAGGCTTTATTCACTTTTTACTTATTTGGTAATAAAAGCTTCCAGAGATTTTGATTTTAATTTTAATTTCTTGTCAAAATAGTGAAAAAATTATAAATTAGTTTGAGTTGTTACCATGATGGTATCTTGAACTTTAAAATTTATCACTTTGATATTTCGAACTCTTGTTTTGTATTACTTAATCCAAATTGGATTGACAACATTAAAATGTGATAGTTTCTTTGTTACTACTTATTATAGATAGTAGTTAATTAAAAGTCTTACTTATTATACCTTCATTATTATTTCTATTTTTGTTGAATCTGCATTTCATATATTTAGCTTTTAACCTACTTAAACTAAATCCTTTTAGTTCTAAAGTATCTTTCCATAATTTTAATTTAGAATTAATTCCTACCTTATTTTCATCAAACAAAATTATATTTTTAACAAATAGCATACACCAAAGTATTTCTTTTTGAATTTCTAATCTCAATGCATCTGTTCTCTTGGCATGATCTTCTCTTTTCCTATTTTTATCTTCATTCATTTGCAACAAAGTCAAGTAGTCATTGGTTTGCTTTACGTTTGGAAAAGGGGGTACTTTCCTCTAATTTTCAACCAAAGCATACCATTGTCCCCTATTGTGGAACATCAGTTGCTAAGCGATTTTGATATTTTTCCTAACCTTTTAATAGATATGTTAGAAACTCCTTTAGTTGAGTATGGCATGCTATGACTCTTCCTTGCCGTTTTGTCCAATAAATTGTGAACTTCCATGTGCACACTCGAAATCCTTAAGGTATATCTCCATTGTGTGCTTTTGATAATTTGTATGATGGTTCAACTTTTTCAATTGCCATAGATGTACTTAAACAAGTTACAATGTAAGTTGATATGACAATCTTTTAGTTTCACCATTTATTGTTATCAGAATGGCGCAGATGTGGGAAACCATGCATGCACATCATGACAACCAAATGAAGATGGTCGTAGACCTTAGAGGACTTGACATCTCGAGTACTCCTGTGGAAACAAATCAGCAGCATCTTAACAGAACTGCTCAACTCTATGACATTGTGAGCCAATGTCATTTAGAGTTTCAGAGACTTGTGAATCATCAAAAGGAGTATATCCAGGCCCTTAACAACTGGTTAAAGTCGAATATCATTCCCATAGAGAGTAGCATGAAGGAGAAAGTCTCGTCTCCTCCCAGAATACATCAGCCTCCCATTCAGGCTCTTCTGCGTGCCTGGTATGATCGGCTTGAGAAGCTTCCTGACAATATTGCCAGGACTGCTATACATAGCTTTGCTGGTGTCATCAAGTCAATCACAGACCATCAGCGTGAAGAGCTAAATCTGAAAAGGAAATGTGATGACATCAGGAAGGAATATGATCGGAAGAATAGGGCTTTCACCGATTGGCGCCAAAAGAATGCAAATCACAACACACAGCAAGAGGAAGCTGATAGCGAGCAGAATGATGATGCTTACAAGAACGCTTTTGAAGAGAGGCAGCTTGCAGTGGAATCCCTGAAGAAGAGGATGGAGGAGGAAGGTGAAAGCTATCGACTGCTTTGTAAACAGGTGAGGGAGAAATCTGTGGCTAATCTGTGGGCACACTTGCCAGAGCTCTTCCGCTCGATGTCGGATTTTTCCTTTGAATGCTATAATATGTACAAAAACCTCAAGAGCATTTCTCAGATGCAGAACAATGAACATCCTTAGCGTTCAACCTTGCTTTCCACTGATCCGTTGTGTTTGCACCTTTGTAATGGCTGTTATTTATCATTTGTTTATATCATCTGCGTTGTTTTTAATTTTTTGGAAAAGAGTATGTAGCCAATTTTTCATCTCGATGTAGGTATTGTATTTATGGGTTATGGCAGTAAGTACTGCTAATTTTCGTGTCGGCGTGCGTTTTGTATTATGACAGACAGACCATGTAATAATTTCTTTTTGGAAATTATTATATTAAGATAATTTTACTACATTAATGAAATTTTAAATCTAAAGTCATAAATTTTAATAAGATGTCTTTCAATCATCAAGATATCACTGTAGTTATTTAGCTAATGTGTTTTCTTAAAATTTATCAAAAAAAATCGGTATTTTTTATGATTTGACAACTTTCCTTGCAGCATGTTAAAATTTTAATTTTAATGTATATAATTATTTTTTATCGAAACGTGACATTAAAATCTCATTTTCTATAAAGTTGTTAACTTTTAGCCCTAGTTGACTTGCATGCACTTTTTTTAAATAACGTTCATCCTTTCACTTCTAAAACATTAAATATCTTTTTATTTAGTATCTTCAATCATCTTCTTTCTTTTCGGAAAAACGAAAAATTCACAGAGAATGATCTGAATCATCAGGAGTCCAGAGTCAGATAAAGCGAGGCATTTTTGCGAGTGGTTCATCACCCATACACCACACAGACACGCAGCATGCACATCAGCAAATGTATCCTGGAATGATAAGACGAGTAAATTGCAACCTAACCAGAGAAGATGACATTTGGCAGTTATAGGCTGTTTGATGGTTTCCAACCGGAACTTATATTTTTAAACGATAACACAAGGAGTTTCAAAGATAGCATACATCACAAACGCTTTCCTGATCTTGTCTGCAACATGTCAATTATTTTAACCAGCAGTTGAGACTTTTCAAGTAAGACATCCTGATTTATACTTTGCATGAAGGTGAGCAGTGTTAGGTTCAACGGGATGAAGAATTGACAATCCATTAATATAACATAGTTGAAATTTCGTTAGATTCTAAAAACTTCACATGATAATTATGAGGCAACCATCCTACAACTTTTTTACCAAGGATCAATGCAACGCTAATTCTTGCTTTGATGATTCATGATAACTTAACAGATCGCATAACTATTGTGCTAGTGACACATCCTTCAAATTTCTACCTTATTAACTTTCAATGGTAGGATCCTACTATGGTGTTAACAGGTGATTAAAAATTAGGATTTGATTCTAGAGAGGGAGTTAGTCCTCGTGCCCTTGTCTGGCTAATCTAGTGCATGTGTTTTAGGCCTCTTTCCACGTGATATCTCAGTATCTGCAACAATAAAATAGGAAAATGGATAAGAAAAAAACATGTAAATGAAAAATAAATCAAACAAGATTTCAATAAATGTAAATATTTAGAATTTTTGGTCAAAATTATACACGTAAAATGAATAGGGAGAATTGTAGCATTATAGTATAAACAAGATTATTGAAATTTGTATGCATGATGAACAAAAATAGCACCACCTTAATCTTGCCAATATTGTAAAAGCATAGATAATCATATGTGTAGATTATTTCCAACATTTCTTTAGCTTAGAAGAACTTAAAACTTTCAGGAGACTTTTACATTTCCATGTGCAACATCTTTAACATCCTAGGAAAAATATAGAGAATCTTTAACAAACAAAAGATTAAAGTGTTACGCATTAAATTTCATTGGCCCTTGAGAAGGAATTAGCACTTTGATACTTGCCAAAGAGCTATTTTCCAGAAAGTAGATACACAGGTTTCTTGGGCCAATCTACCATTCCAATAAATCTTGAATTTTAAGGAGCAATCAAAAAATAGTTTCTAAGCTATCGATCTAGATAATGTCTTACATACGTAAAATTAAAAGATTTTGAATCTAGTTAATGTCATTAATAAGAAACATCCGTACACTTTCAAAAAAAAAAGATTTTGAACCTAGTCCCTTCTGTTGAGAATCTTGGATCTTTTTTAATCAAAAGCAAGTTAATGCAAAACTGAAAGCTCTATAGAGGATTTAATCAGGAGTTGTCAATACAGAATGCTTGCCTAGAGAGTAGAGATGATACTTTCTACTTCTCAAATGTAATGATGACTCCTTGCTTTCCATATGTGGATGCATTAAAAAATTATAATTATTGCTCGTTCAAGTTAAATGTAAAGATTCTCTTATCAGGATAGGATACCTATGGTTGAGTTTTGACAATTTTTTATCAATATTATTGGCTCAATAATAACTAGCTCAAAATAACAAATAAATTTAAGAATAGGCTATCAAAATGTAAAAAATAACCATAGTCCAAGTTACCTTTAGAAGATCCTTTTCCAGAAACCTTCACAACCTCTATATCTTCTTGTTCCTTTTGCTTTTTTTTGTTTACTTTGTCAAAAACTAGTTTCTCCTCGAGATTTTTTCTTTCCTTGTTTACCATACTGTGCAATTCATGGATATCCTTGGTCAGGAGGTCCCAAGGTTCGGCAATAATATAATTATCCTCGTTTGTGTCCACATCAGTCTAGCAATTTAAGGACTAGTAAGCAGATGAAATTCCAAAACTGACCCTGACGGCTAAATACCAATGCAGTCACAAAGTCAACTGAAATTTAAAAACATACATTTCTCAAGTTTGCTTCCATCTCTATATACTGAAGTCCTTTCTGTACAACATTTACAAGTGCACCTGGAGGAATTGTATGCCCATCAATAGAACTCTTGTCAATCCCTGCTTCATAATTTAAGGAAAATGCTGTGTGTAAAAGGCCTGAAAAGAAAAATAAAAGCAAAAAAACCACACAAATCAGAATATTATAATACTAAGGTAGGTAAAAAAATTCACGATAACTTCAATTGGAATAAGCATGAAAGATCTTACATTTATAACAAGAAGACAATGAATACAATTATATGCAGTTGTGCACTCTCTTTCACTCCTCTTAGACAAAAAATGACTGCCCTTATCCACATTTTTTCTGAAAGATATCGTTATCCAACTTGAATGGCAAATAATCAAATTCTAACAATATTTATGTCAAGTGGGCACAGGTAGCATATGACATTCTAGGCTTGGTAACATTATTCTGATGATTCTGGAAGCTGTCATGACTAAAATCAAATACTAATGTACATCACAATGTAGCAGATCACAGTAATGTTGTTTTCAAAACTTCGAGAATATCTACCAGTATGTTCATACATCAATCAACCTCCTCCTGTGAAGACATGTCAATGACCTTTTTTTCGAAAGGGGTAAGGGTGGATCTCATTAATGAACACATCAATAAGACACACCCAGACAATTCATTTGTTCCATGAAATTGTGAATAGAAAGAGATTCCTCGATCATGGTTGACTTTAAGGACACTTTTTTTTTGAAAAGTAATTAAAGTATTCTGTTAACAGTACAAATATTCTATGAATGTCATATAACATGTTTGATAAATGCATAAGGATTTGCACTGCATTGCAAAATATCAGATACACGGTGGTAGAAGTTTGCACTTGATTTCATATGTAAATTTATTATTATAAAGACCAGGTACACTGCTAGTATTACATCATCTGAAAGACAAAGCCACACAAAACTCAAGGTAGAATAAAGTCTTCTTATAAATCTTGAAAAAGTGGTTGGTCGAAGATGAAGCCTGTCATGGAACAAAGACCCGGTAAAAGCATGGCCTGGCTTCTAATTGAAAATGAATAGTGAAGCAATATTCCTGAAAGAAACTGTAGCAAGGCCGGAGCAAAGCAGAAATTTGAGATGTCTAGACCAAAAAAGGTATGTCTTATACCATGGTGTTTAAAAGAATGAAGTCACACAGAATCTGATGCTGTACTGCAGTTTATTTTCAATCTTTATGAGAAAAATTGAATATTTTGATAACAGAGAGATTTCTATAATATTAATAAATGATCCTCCAACAAGATAAACCAAAAATTAAATGACTTGTAATAATTACAAATTATGTGCACCGCACATTTACACAGTATAATTTGTGTTGATCTCCTCCATGAATGTAAGCAAATGCTTAGGAAAATTTCAAATTCATCAATAAGTGAAATGTAACTGCCTACCGGAAGTTTATTAGCATGGACAAGAAAATGATGTGAGTTCACCAATGGATTGTCAGATTTCGGCAAGATTCTCCATAGCAGGATGTGGCTGGAGGTGTGATCAAGAAGAGAAGAGAGAAGAGCAAACCACGACTTAGGAGACCAAAAAGGACCAAGTCTAATCCAGATGTTCATTTCTTAATATCATATGATTTATATAGAAATTAAATTAATTTAATCAGACTTCCAACAATCTAACAGAATTACAAATGAAACCCTATCAGAAAATTTCTGGGAACTAATTCAAAAATGTCCATGAATGAAACTTCACTAATCGGTATATAATTTCTAACTTAAACATTCACATGTTAAATGTTTTTTTCACACGTGTTTTTTCTCCAATAATGCAATTCAATCACGAGAATCTATATTTTATCTAATTTATTTTCACTATTTTGTCCAAACAACATCGAAAGACTATGAATTTCTCTTCTCTTGTTTTCCTTTTTCCATCACCATGTTTTTTTTTTCCACACATAGCATCCAGGCACACAAAATGCAAGAATTAATGTGAGAAAACTCAAATGAATCCGCCGCCTCCTCCCATGCCACGTAAAAACGCACACAAGGAAATAGAACCGATAAACAACGAGAATACATGGACAGGAAGCAAATCGAACGATATATGGAACCTGATTCCTGGAGGTAGCGGAACACGAGGAAATTGAGCTCATCCGACATGATTTCCGCCATCGAAATCGACCTGACAGCTGGGGAACACGAGACTTACCCGTCAACCACTCGCCTCACCGAAATTCTACCGTTTCGTCTAGGTTTTTCGCTCTGCAATTGGTTGGGGAAGAAGGAAGGATGGGACAAGGAGACGCGGGAGGACAGACCACCGAAGGCGGGAATGGCGGAATGCCCTCTATTTGTACGGCGATCGTTACGGGCTCGTGGGCTGTAACATGGGCCTGGAGATCCAATAAAATAGTTTAAGTTTAAAATTTAAAATTTAAATTTAAACAAAAATATTATCATTATCGTCGTGTGACTATTTTTACGAGTACTCGTACCGAAGGTATATGTTAATAATTAGATATTTGATGTCAGAAATTTTGATTTCTATGCATTTCACGTATCTTTTGATGGCTCCCTACATTTTTTAATATTTTATTAATAAATTTTTTTTTATTATGATGATAATTAATCTATATTATGATTTACCAGGTAAGGTAACAAAATTTAGATTAGATTTGAGTCACTTTCATTAATATTTTTAATTTTAAAAACGAATTATTGAAATTTAAAATAAATTGATTGGTTTTAATATTTTTAATAAAAAATTAATGCTTATTTAATTTAAATTAAAATTTTATCGTACTGCAGAAATCAACCGTAAATACTTAAGGAATACTATCTTGTTCAGAATTTTAGATTGGGGACGATTTTGCTAATAATACTGATAATATAAATTATTGTGGGATATTGTTAAACTGAGGCCTATGTCTATCAACTAGACCTTTTTCAAATTTTTTTAGTGTTTATGCATCATGAAAAATATAGAAAAATTTTAATTTTTTTTATCATTATAAATATAAATTTTTTCTATACTTTCCTAACCTTTGAATTAAAATTTTTTTTGTAATTAATGAAAAATTCATTATTCTTCTGACTTCATACATCTTGTTAAGCATTTTTTTAACCATTATTAAATTCGTTAAAATATTAAAAATATTTAAATATACAATATTTATAAATTTGTTAAACTAATGTTTTGAAATTTACGAGAAGTTCGAAGGATCTTAAAAATTTCTCATATTAAGCAGATTCTATATTATCCGTCGAAAAAAAAAAAAACGGGAAGAGGGACCAAGAGCTGAAAGGTGAACACGTCTTCTGTTCTCCGCCGCGCGATAAGGCTGGGCGCAGGAAGGAACACGCCTATTCCGACCACGAACGTCACCCAAAACCATGGGGGCCTTCGTCCGATCTCTACATCCCCACCACTCCAAGCAGCGCAGATTGTGACGACGGCGGCCCCAAGCAGAAGTTGCCGCTTATTTGCACCGCTCAACCCGTGGGAAGCATCCTCCTCCGCAAACAAGTCCGTGAAACGAAAGTTGCCTTCGTGCTTTTCTTCGATTTCCGATGCTTGCGGGGATTTTGCGGCAAAAGGCCAGAAGACACTAAAATCCGTTCCGGACGTGCATTGGTGGCGTCGTCGTACCGGAGAAGAGCAGGTGGCGCTGTTGTGCCAATGGCGGACGAATCCCACTCCAGTTCCCACCCCGATTTCGACGCCCTGGAGGAACTCCACCCGGTACTCTCTCCTACTCACTAGATCTTCGTTTCCGTGTTGTGTAGTTTCGATGGATTCTGAGCTGGTGTGGCGGGAATTGGCTTGCTCCAGGCGGAGTGCGGAGAGGCTGGGTTCACTGCCGAAGTGGTTGCGCAGGTGGCGGAACTCGTGAAGAAAGGGAACCGTGCCTTCCGGGACAACAGAGTGGACGGGGTGAGCTGGTCGTCGTGGTGAATTTGGTTTGATTTCGGTCGGAATGGATGCCTACTGAATGAGTGGATTGTCTGAGCTGTTTTTTGGTTGTTGACGTGATCCTGTAGGCGGTCAGTTATTACTCCAAGGCTCATCGATTGAAACCAGAGGATCCTGTGATTCTTAGCAATCGGAGTGTTGCTTGCTGTCGGTCAGTTTTTGTTGCGAAGTCTGTTTCTTTCGGATTTTGTTTTCTCCCCACTCTTTCAAAGTTTTTTCTCTTCGAAATCGTAACGATTGAAGAAAACTGGATATATCGACTCCCAAGAGGACGAGGAGGAGGATGGTTAGAAGTTGTTACATCCCGTGTAATGATGAACAAGCGATGTAAGATTAGAAGTCAAGGAATAAGGAGCATAACATTCGCTTAACAAGACAAACTGATTTCATTATGATGTCATTGTCAACTATTGCATTTTCCTATGGACAATAAAATACCAGACTAGTACTTAAGCGATATGATTCCAGAGGTACAAGGTTGATGAACGGACGTCAATATCTAAAATTCTTACCTGTTTTCATCGTTATTCCTGCTAATATTGACTTTATTGTATACAGGATTAGTCAAACGTTGAGAGAGCGGTCTGCATCTGATTCAGAGTATCAACCCTTAAATGGTTTGGATCCTACAATGCATGCAGAGGTATAGCCCTTGATATACTTGAATATTTACATATTTTGTGCTGTATTTTCTCATTTGCTTGAATATCAGTTGGCACTAAAGGATGCTGAGAAGGTCGTGAGTTTACAAACTAATTCAACCAAATCATATTTTCTGAAGGCCAAGGCTCTGATGTTGGTAAGAAAGCTTGCATAGGGCTGATTATGAAATGGAATACTAGCAATCACTCAATTATTAATCATTATTTGTTCTCAAACCTTTTTGTCAATCTAGAATGGCTATGACATGCTTTCCATCTTCTTGTCTGGTACTTCTCTGTTGTTTAGTGCATACCGAATTTTCTACTTCAATTTTTTGCAAATTAGTGTAAACTAATTTGAATCAGGTGAAACCACAGTTCAAAAAATCACCTGAATGACATTTGAAACCACAGTTCAAAAAATCACCTGAATGACATTTGAAACCACAGTTCTAAGCTTTCATATTTTCATAATTTGTATTCATTATGAACCAAACCTTGATCTATCAAATGGATCGACAATACCCTGCAGTTTACTTTTAGTTGTAGGATTTGTAGGACAAAGATTATCATTTGCTTAATTAATTTCTATATGGTCTTTTTGTTTGAATTCGATGGATCATTTGTCAGTATTTATATTGGAACGATGGAAGCTTTTTTCAGTTGCATATATGTTATATATTAAGGAGATAAGGTACAATTAAACTTTCTCTGAATTTCAAGCCCCACATTGGTGGGAGTCTCATGCAGTCAGTTTTAACTTTTTGTATAGGCTATGTATTTAAGTGTCACAGGTTAAAACTCATTGGTTCATTGCAAAGAACCAGTAGAACTATTTGTTGAACTGGAGGAGAAACTCTACGGTTTGTTTTTTCCTGCACTTTAAATTATTGAATGTTAGAGACATCTGATAAAATTGATACGATAAATTGAGAAATGTCATGTTGATATCATCATTTTTTTAACCATGATTGAATTAGTGTTCAATTGGAAGAACCAATGAATTGAAACAAAAACAAGGTTTCAATCGTTGAATTCAACTTATGTACTTGATTTTTGAGGGATATTGTTAGAAATATGCTTTGGTTTAGGGTATTCGGGTCTCTATACTAGATCCATTTATCACTGTATATGTATTTTTCATCTGTAATGTAAAACCTTAATCTCTCTTTTTCTATTGGTTATACTATTTTTGGCAATCTATTTTGATGAAATTTTGTTGACAAGTAGTGATCAAGATGACATTTATATAATGAAGTAGTATTTAGCTCAATAATTTGCTATGAAGGACATGGGCAAACCATGGTATTTTCTTGGCATTGAATTCTATTCTAAGGAGAATATGACTTTGCCACAAAAAAATATGTTGATTTATTAAAAGGTCCTTACAGGAGATCATCTCAATAGCTTGCAGATATTTTTACAAAAGGTCTTAGTCTTAGTATATTTAAGAATCTTTGTAACAAATTGGGTATGTATGATTTATATACTCAGCTTAAGGGAGAGTGTTAAAAATATGGTTATTTGGTTCTGGGTATTTAGATCTTATATACTAGATACATTTATCACTGTATATGTACCCTTTCATCTGTAATGTAAAACTCTAATCTCTCTTTTTCCACTGAACAGATATCACAGAATGAAAATTTATATATTTGTCATTCAAATGTAAACGAGTCTTTATTTATTATTCAAACATTAAATGATTTTTCATGGAGTGATGTTCCTTTTTTCTCTCTTTTTATTCTATTCTCATACAGCTTGAATGTTATGAGAAGGCATGGGATACTCTTATTCAAGGTCTTCAAATTGATCCTAGTTGGTAACCCCCATCACTGGATTTTACTTGACACACTTTGCTTGTACATTATACGAAATTCATGTAATCTCCATTTGAAATTTGTTAGTTGCTGATGGATTGTCTTGCCATTTGGCATCAATACATTACAGTTCTCCCCTTCAAAAGTCTCTTTGGGAGCTAGAGAGAATTTCAGGTGGCTTAGCTAGAGGCACCAAACATTTGAAGCTGCAATGCTGTGATGACTTTGAATGTACATTGTGCTTCAAGTTGTTATATGAACCTGTAACCACTCCTTGTGGTCATTCTTTTTGCCGTGCTTGTCTGTTTCAATCATTGGATCATGGTGAGTTCTATGTTTCTTTTCTATATACAAGTCATATTGAACAACCTTAAGTGACTTACATTACAAATTATAGGTAATAAGTGCCCTATGTGCCGGACTGTCTTGTTCATCAGTCCCAGGACATACCCTATAAGGTAAATTTCCATCATGTGCTACATCATGATATAATCATTGATTCATTTGGATTACCAATCTATTTCTAATATTTTTGTGTTGTTTGCAATTGATATTCCTATATCCAAGTTCAAGTTTCTAATTTATGATTTTGGCAGTGTGACACTGAATAACATCATTCAGAAGAACTTTCCAGAGGAGTATGCTGAGAGAAAGGCTGAGAAGGATGGTTTGATAAACTTAGGTGGTGACATCATGCCTCTCTTTGTCATGGATGTTGTCCTTCCATGCCAGAAGTTGTCTCTCAATATATTTGAACCTCGTTACAGATTAATGGTAAGTATGGCCTGTTTCTTGGAAGCCTAATATGCCTCAATAGCATTTTTCGTTCATTGAAATAGTTTTTGTCCATGGTTCACAGAATGAGTTAAAAACTGTACCTCTCACATGCCATAGTTTAAGACCAACAGTGCCAGATGAGTGCATCTGCTGTTCTCTACAGAATAATGAGGCACTAATGCAACCAATTGAGTGATTCATATATATTAAATTTAGTGTATTATTATTTCATAAGTGATTAAAACTTATTTTATATTTAAAGCTACAGCTTCCATCAAGCAAATTTGCCTCCAAGAAATTAAATCAACATTGTTCCATTGCTTTAAAAAGTTTAAAATAACTGAGTGGTTGTGATTCTAATCTATACCAAATTGCATTGCAAACACTTTTTGTACTGCTGAATCTGCATTTCATTCTCTACCTCATTGAAACAGGTGCGAAGAATAATGGAAGGGAATCATCGTATGGGAATGGTAGAACATTTATTCTTTGGTTAGTTGAAACTATGTTTTTATTGTATTCAAAATCCTGGTCTTATTTTTTTCTTTATTGTCTTGGAGATGGTCATTGACCCTGCAACAGGTACTATTGCTGACTTTGCATGTGAAGTGGAAATTACTGAGTGAGTTTTGTTCTTTCTGCACTTCTGCCAATCGTTGTTGCTTTTTATATTTCCTTGTAGGCACAGGCTTGTTGATTTTTCTGTCATCACTCTGCAGGTGTGAGCCACTTCCAGATGGACGTTTTTATTTAGAGGTTAAATTCACGACCTTATGTTAAAAATATTGCAAAAGAAAATTAGAAGTTCAAGTAAAGAGTATCAATTGCCTTGATGGATTTTTTTGCTGATCATGTCTATAAAAGGAGAAGCTCATCTATAGTTTTGGGAAGAGGATAGAAGAGCCCCCTCTCCACATATTTTTAGTAAATCTAATTTTTGGTACTGTTCCCTATGCATACAAGCACAGTTTTTTGCCACAATGTTATTATGTAATTGAGAAGCTTCGTTCTACCTGTTGCAATTTTCTGCCATATTATGAAATGTCTAGCATTTTTTTTTCTCAGGGCCTATTGAAATATTCCTTTTAGAGTTTTAGATAGATGCTTCTTTTTCCTTTGTGCACACAATGTGTTATACTTCTAGTCAGTAAGTCCAAAACAAAGTTCAAGCAGAGGTGCTTAATTTCCCTGTAAGAGTAAATGAGTGGTATAAGTAAATGGCGCAAGAAGCTCATGGGGAGTTGTTCATGGAAAATTGAGGATAATTGGTGAAGGTTTGCATTAGTACATGTAAACATTTCAGAATGTCCAATTCAGTTATTGTTTTTCCGTTTTGGAATGCATATGGCTCTAGTGTATGAAATTCTAATGTTCATGGAAAGAATGTGTAATGTAATAACGGTTTAATGCAATTATCAGATTCAATGTGATTGTAATTTTAGTTATACATGATGTTGAAAGTGCTGTTTTTTCACATTATAAAACTTCTCTTTATCACAAATATCTGTCAATAGCATGTTTATTGTGAACTGAACATTTCATTAGAAGTTATAAATATTATTGTGCAAGTTGGAGAGAATTTATTTTACTGATTCAAATGGCAGATGGATGCTCGCAGGAGGTTTAAAATATTGCGGTCCTGGGATCAGGATGGGTAAGCTAAAATTCCAATTTTCAAAATGCATAGTTTGCTCTTTTTCTTTGTGATGACAATTTCCTTTGTGTTTGACATAGATACCGTGTTGCAAAAGTTGAATGGATCCAAGATACACTTCCATCGGAGGGGACTTCACAAAGAGAAGAGGTAAGCACTTAACCTCTAACAATTTTATGATGTGCTAGACTAGATCAAAGTGTCATGCAAAGAAATAAAAAAGGAGGGCCTCATAACATTACACTATTGATTTGAAGAGAGAAAATGAAAAAGTTATATTATATTATGAGAGGTTTAAATATTTACAGAGTGACTTAAGACTATCACAGTATATGGGATATCTGATAACCCCTACAAATTTTGTGTAACACTATCACAATGGTTGTGTTTGTAGGAGTGATAATACTTGTGTTTTTTTTGTGGGAATATTTGCATATACTAAGAAGCTTACACAAATACACTCCTACAAATACAATTATTGTCAATCATCCAATAAAAAAGATTTAGTGGATTTTTAAATTGAGGTATTCCATAAACCCTAAATCTCATGGAAAACACAATATAAACTAAAAGAGCAACACTACTACTACGTTAACACTCACAAAAACAACACAAGTAATTAGTTGGATGATTAATAATAAAGTATTTAACAATTTTGTCTTTTCTCCTTTTTCTATTTTTTCTTCCTTTTATTTTTTTCTTTTTTTTACTTCCATCACTTTTTTTTTACTACTCTTCTCTTTATCTCTCTTTTTTTTACACGTGCTCTATACCATCTCCCCTTTTTTCTTTCTTTTTTGTTTTTGTTTTTTTTAAAAGTATTACCTAATCTATTTATAGGGCGAATTGAATTTGACAGCTGTTAAAGTATTATAATTTTAACATCATCAGTAAGGAGTGGGGGAATCGAATTTGAGACCTTAGGATGAAGGACAAACCTCCTAATCAACTAGTATGAGTGATGGTATTCTAAAGAACACCAAAGGAGGCAACAACACAAGAAAGGTGAAGACGACATTGATGACATTCAGAAGTCAGAGAGAGTAAATAGACTGTTTAGACACAGGGATGAAGAGGGTGAGAAGGACAACAGTGAATAATAGTTGGGAGGGAGAACTGGTGGCCTCAACACAAGTGAAGAGACGACAATGGAGGTGTGGGGGTGGTTGAGAGAAGGGTGACAGCTAGAGTTCTCTCCTCTCTTCTTCAGATTTTTTTATTATAAACTTGATATTCTAATACTCTATTGAAACTAAGTAAAAGGTGGAAGATTGAATATATTTCATTATCAAAGTATAAGATTTCTTTATATAACTAAGAAAAAGGTGGAAGATTGGATATATTTCATTATCAAAGCATAAAGCTTCTTTATATAGAGGTTACATAACAAATACAAAAATAATTTAACTCATGTGGGACCATAAACCCACTAACAACACAAGTAACCCTAATAGCTAGATTCTAATATATATGTGTGTGTGTGTGTGACAGTTTCTATTTTAAATAAGATATTTATCATGTGCACCCTTAATGTTGGCTAAACCGCTAGACACTATAAGATTCCTTGCAAGTAGAGCACCACTGGTTCATCCACGAACTAATTGAAAAGTCTCAACATATGAGAGTTATCTTGATGAGTAATTATCATGTAAATTAGCTTTCCTAATCAACCACTGATATCCGCAAACATCTTTGATTAGTTATTCCATAAGTTTGGACTTTGATCTATAGGAATACTCAATTAAAAATCATAAGATGACATTGTTCAAACATTCAAATAGTCCATAAAAGTGAAATTTTATTGGACCAGATTACAATATCACAAGACAAAGGAAAAGAAATGCTTAAATCAAAGAAAAAGCACACATATATACATATCAAATATTAAAAAATTAACCAACTAATTTTGAAAAAATAATAAAGACGCTTATATAGCAACATAAAAGCTGCATTCTATGATTTAAATCGCCTGGACACCTAGGTAGTGTCCATGCATTTGCCTCAGTAAACCTGTCAGGCATCATAGAGATTGTAGAGTAGACTCGTAAAATAGGGAGAGCGTGGTTCCCTTGCCCTCTACAAACAAGCATATATAATTTCATCACCATCTGAAGAACAAAATTGTATTTTTCATCACCTTGAAAAACAAAAGTGTATTTTTCATAAAATGTGATTTTATTGCTTGTTCTTTTGACAGTTGCAACAATTGGCTAATAGGGCAGCAGCGGCAGCAGCTCAGATGCTAAGACAATCAAATTTGACATCAAGATATGGTACTAAACATTGTCAAGAACTTCTGGTTTGTGTCTATATATATGTATATACTAAATAACATGAATTTTCTGTACGTCCATCAGCATTTTCTTTATGGGTAATTTATTTTCTAAGCAGCATGGAAAGCATTTTATCTAAGAAAAAAGGCTCAAGGATCACACACCAGAACATTTTATCCAAGAATGCTTCCTTGAGTATTACCACTTCTATATATGACCATTGCATTCTTTTTCATCCAAATTCTTTTCTTCTGTGGTTCAGCCAGAAAGTGACACCTTCAATTAATTCCACATTGTTTAGGGAAAATAAGGTTTACTGGATATACATGCTGTTAAGAGATGTAATTACCACTGTAAACCCTAATTACATTAGTACGAACATGTATATACACGAGAGTAATGGGATGGATTACACCAGAGCAGAATACATAATTTATACATTCTAACACATGCATTAAAACTTCTGTTTTACTAATAAAGGTCTAGAATTTTTAATCTAGTTGATGGGTTCCTGCATGAGGTTGGGTAAGGGAGCAGTTCATTTTCAAATTTCTTGTGTGCTAGTTTGGACTGGAAGCAGAGCATGACACCACAGTCAACCTCCCTATACTTCCAACTTATCAGACAGAGTTGCTAGGGAAGATAAGAGGTCAAGCATTTACACAAAAAATAGAGGATAATTCGGTTCATCACATTCACAAGATTCTATTGTTGCGTTAAACCTGCTCCAATTCCGGAGCTGCTTGTGTTGGAAAATCAGGCCTAATATTATGATAATTTCAGTTGTGGCAGGTAGAATATCGAAGGAGATGCCAAGCCCACGAGATCCTGAACAACTCAGTTTCTGGGTATCCCTCATTAGACTTTTGCTGTTGAACTTTGTCTTTAATGTTTGTAGTGTTTTTTACATAGACTTGAACCCGACGTTATTTCTTTGTAGACTTCATAAGAGAAGAGAAGAATAATTACGATGGATATATTATGATACTAGTCTTTAACCATTGTACTTATCCACGTGTTATTTTCGAATATGCATTTTGTATGCAGCTTGCCAACTTGTTAAAATTGGGACCATTGGAGAGATTAGACCTCCTGCGCATGAGAGAGACTCGAGAGGTGACGCGACAATTTCTCAATAAAACTCAATTCTGCACTTCACTATTTACAGGATCTAATTCCCTGCACTTCCATGGACAGAGGATCTCCCGCATGCTCTACTTACAGGGAAGTGGCCAAAGCTGTAGTATTCAATGACGCAATTGAAGTAATGCAATTTATACCTTGTAATTATCATTACCATTTGATTCATGAATCCCATCAGGAATGGCGCAGATGTTTTCTATGGTACGCGTCAAATATTCGTCGGTTGTGCTAACAATCTACATTTTTCAGCAATAGCGGTTGTACTGATGTAATTTCAAGGGTATTCTCCTTCAATTATCGAAAAAGTATTGTCAAATATGATTTGTTGTTGGCCTTCTACCCTGCAATTCATAGCATCTTGTCATCGTCTCAAGATGAAAACAAACTCCGTTCTTTTACCTTTACTTAGTTTTTAAAATTACTTACATTTTTATAATGACATTTTTGATTTTCAATTTACTTCTATTATTAAAATTATTTTTCTCATTCTTCTCATCTCAAGATCGTTTCTTACTTTTTACTCTTAAAATTCATTTTTCTCATTTTGAGAGTAATGTGTTAAAAGAATAGAAACCACAGTGGATTCTCGACGCAGTTGAGAGAATGAATGAGATGGTTCATGATGGTTCTATTCAGTGGTTCTCATTAGGGTAACATGGGAAATTATTCGTTCTTATTGTGTTCGACCTTGTGGTGCGTTTGTTTAGTTTTATTTATTATAAGATTAACTTTAATGATCGAGTTAAAAGTAATGAAATAAATGATATTAGAATTGTATGGTAAAAATTGTGTGATGAATGTTTGTAAATAAGATTTTGAATAATATTGATGTGTAAGGATTTATGCAGAATTGGACAATAAGATTAGTATTTCCTCCCTCTTGGATTCAGCAATGTGCCACACTTCATACGGCAGTTTCTACACCTCAACATCAGATTGTTGCTATATCCAAAAAGGAATCTCGATTTCGGACATACAAGAAGGTTGAAACTGCTAAATCAAAGCACCAGTGCGAAAACATAAAAAATGCTTGTATTCGCTAAAAAAATATCAATAAAAAAACTAATGTGCTAAGCGTTGCGTCATTGTGGTGTACGAAGGATTTTGTCGTCCCTTGCCTACAAAGATGAGAAGAATGACGGAAACTGTTCGATTTTCTGATGTTCATCTAAACGATCATTTTTCCAGTGGTGCATGTAACGGGAGAACTGATTTAATTGACTTAAATACAAGTAAAAATACAACTGGAACATCAGTTCTCCCGAATTGACGTAAGAATTGAACATCAGTTCTCCCGAATTGACGTAAGAATTGAACATCAGTTTTCTGAACATCAGTTCGTTAAGTCATGGATTTCTCACGAATTGCCAAGAAAAGAATAAAAATTGAAACAAGAATTCGTGAGAAATCCAATAATCTCCTTGACTTCTGAAAAAAATTGGAAATGGTTGATTGTTATCATGGTACTGTGATAAATAAGTACCCCTGAAATCCTGCTGCGCAAGGTTTTCCAATAATTTAGAATCAACTTTAAGAGGCTGACTTGAAATTCCAATTTTGATATTTACATATTTTGCCAATTTCAAAAACTCTCGTTGCGTGTGCCAAAAAGGTTGGTTTTCTGTTTTTTGGGGTTGGGGTTGAGTCAGACATTCCTAATCTAAGAATATTCTCAATTTGTTTTATTAACTGATTAGGGTTGTTACTGTCTTTTAAAATTGGATTCAGCCTCTAAAACTGCAGACCAAGAATTTTTTCAAACCACATCCTGACTCGAGCTTCTTCCATGACTTTCAGAATCTCTCCCTAAAAACTCACCCTTCAAAGTTTTTTTTTTACCAAAACCTGAGTTCGTTCCCTGCAAGGCCATGAGAACTGAGAGGAACTGGAACTCTAACTAGCATTCGCATGCTTGCATTCTTTAAAAATTCTAACTTCAACTTCACACAAACTTTTACATGTATAAACTTTCGTACATAAATCATTATCACACCATTTACTATACAGTTTTTCTAATACCGATTGTTTCATTACTCACAACTTCAACTTTTCGTAGTTATTGAAATTGGTTTCACAGTAAATAGGGTAGAAAACAAACACATTGGGTTGGAGCACTTTGAGGGCCTGTGAACACACCCACCCTCCTAGACGACAAGCTCAGGCGGCTTGTGGTGGTTCGTGGAAGCCACCACCATCTCAACATCATTTGGTAATTTTGAAACATGCCATGTGGTGTGATCGACAGGGAAAGATGATCAGTCCTCAAATTCAGGTCATAAAAATATACAACAATGCAGTGGTGTGAATAAAGAAGTCCAATCTAAATTCACAACACACCCTCTGCCTGAATCAGAGTCCCTCTGAAAAATACACTCCCTACCCCATAAGTGCTCTCTCACAGGCCCAAGACCGCCTGTTGCTCATACACAAAGGAGGAGGAGGACGCATGGCAAGATATTAGCAGGTCCTCTGTGAAAAATTCCACAGCCGCAAGGACATGTAGCAACGTTAATGAAACACCCTATGGCTGTCAAGTTAAGGGAGGATGCATTGTAACGTTACCTGATGGGCATCTTTGCCGCCGGCATCTTCTTGTCCTTCCCCAGCCTATCATGCCACTGCCATCATTTTCTAACTCACTGTTGCTTGGTTTCAAGGGTGGCGATTCCACTGGAGTCTCGGCCACTTCTGTACTACCCTGTTGCTGCCACCGTCCTCCTCGGCAACTCCTACCCTTTCTACCTCCACTCCTTTTCCCCGAACCCATCTGCCAAGCTTGACCTGTGGCTTTCATCAGACCGCCGATTGCTTGGAGATCCTCGGTAACTTCATGCCTTGACAATGTGGCAAGCCCTGGCAGGATATCTTTCTGGAAGTCCCTCTTTTGCCTTCTCCTCCGCACCTGGCCCCTCCTAAATTTTGGTTGCAGCAGAAAAGCCACACCAGGTCCTTCCTCCTGATGTTCCAGTACAAGAGGCTGAGACCAGAAATCTTCTGCTTTCATCTCTTTCAATTTCAGTGTCATGGATTCAAAGAAATCCATACCATTGTGTTCTGACCTTCCATATTCATCACCTCCTCCTTTGAGTGCGCTGCCTGCTGTCTCAGCAACCTCCACACTGGAGGTAATTATATCAGCAAACCAGATTAATGTATCCTCTGACGCTAGGGCTGAAGGTTGAGAAGCGTTTGAATCGGAATGCTTTCTGAGCATGGTGGCTGACATGGACACAAGTATTTCAGCAGCTGTTATGGCAGTTTCCACTCGTTCATATTCCTTTCCAATTTCTGGTTGGCTGCTTGGGATCTCAGAAGTTGTGAATGGATGATTAGTTCCCCCTGAGAGCATGTTTCCATCAGAATGGGAAATGATAGGTGCCTCCAAATCAATCTCAGAGGTGGCTTTTGGTGAAACAGATGTAACAGCCAATTTAGGCTGAGACCCCAGCCCATTGTCCACAGATACTGAGTGGGCATGTTGGTCCATACTTGCTGCCGCAGAATTTATATCATTTGCAATCATATTTGCAGACTTTTCCTCAAAATACATAGTTGGTGAAGTCTGAGTGCAATTCAAATTCAAATCAATAAAAGAGGAGCCAACATGACTTTTATCATTCGGTATTCCAGACACCTCATTCATTTTGTTCCTGGAATGTAGGACATCTTTGAATGGACAATTTGCTGCTTCCTTGCCACCAGGAACTACACCATCATTTGAGGTAGTTTGAGAGTAATTCAATACTACACCTGGATCACAGCCCACAGCAACGTTAAGATTAATAGATTCATTGCAAACTCGACTTGAAGTGAGCCATGACATTCCTCGTGATAAAGCACAATTACTGTCATCAATATAACTTTGCTGCTTGGCACATCCATCCTGGGAATCGTCTGCACATAGTGGCTTTGGAGTGACATCCTTTGCGGACATCACATTCATGGCATTGAAACCCTCAGAATGCTTTTGGGCTGCATCATCCTCGAATTTCCCATGATAAAAACTTGCACTGTTACTAATATTTGGCATGTCAAAGCCAACTTTTGGTGAATCTAAATTAGGAGTTCTATAATCAAGTTGTGAATTGCAGGGAAATCCATTTTTACAGGAGGCTTCATTTTCAGAGCTCTGTTGAGACCTCAAACTACCAGAATATTTTCTTTTGTCATGACTGCTTCTTGAGCCTTCATGAGATGGAACACGGTTGCTGAAGCATGAAAGTGTTTGAGCAGCATCCGTGATGTGGGACATCTTATGTACTGACTTCATACAAGAAGAATCTGAGGTAGATGGCATGCTACAATTATCAAACCGAGGAATAATTGAGAAAGTCCCAGATGTGGGAGCTGACATCCATGAGTTTGTACTGGAAGATAGTTTTCCATGTTCATTGTCTATAGGTCGTTTGTCCTTGAGCCATGAGGACACATAATTTTGACTTGACAAGGAAGACCATGACAATTCATTGTGAAGCTTTAGTTGATCCGAAGATGAGGACATCCTCCTGCTGCTAATAGAATGTGGACAGGAGTTGCTCTTGCCCGTCTGCAAATGCTCTGTAGAAACAAAGATATGATGATCTACTCACAAAAAAAAAACAAATATATGAACTTGCAATTATCTTCTCACGAAATAAAACTAACTCAAAAAATTTAACTGAAAAATAATGTTTAAATGGAACAAAAGCAATACGCTGAGTCAAATTTCAGTAGTTGTCACAGCCAACAGCTCTATCGGCACAAAAAACTTATTAATTACCATAGCTTTCTGCGTTGCTCTTATATTCTTTCTTTTCCTTACCCACATTTTAGAAACATATATTAACAGGTCATGCGTGGGACATTGTAACGTTGTAATTATCATTCTTTAAATGTGCACTTAGTTGGTGAATTCCTATCAAAGATTACATACAATTTTCCAAGACAAATGGATATATTCTAGAATATTTTAGCATCATCTCAACCACATCAACACCCAAACTAATCTACCAAACTAATTAGGTGGAAAGTAGACTAGAGTGCATCATTGATCTTGTAGAATCAAAATGCTTACCAAATTGGTCACTAGAAAATTGCCATCCTGGTACTTCCTCCTTTTCTTTTACATGAAGAAAGGTTAAGCTACTATCTTCGCACCCATTGTTTTGTAAAAGATCCTGATGATTCAGTAAAGTTGAATCTGGCTTAAGAGACAACTTGTTCCAAGTCTTTACATGAAAGGCTCTTGAGCATGGAGCATTGGAGAGAGATGCTACTCCAGCTTCATCATAGGATTCTTCTTCAATTGGTTCATTCAAGTCAACTAAACTATGAGAATCTGCACTGTTTTTTGATTGCAGGTCAACTTTCCTGCTTTTTCTGCAAGTAGAACCCTCATCACTTGCATACCTAGTTTTTGCAGCATTTTCAGGCTCGGGATCTTCATTTAGATCTAAAAGTCTTTTTGATCTATCATCCCAATCCTTATTGATGTTCTTGGTGACTTCATTATCAGAATATGCTTCAGCTGGAAGACGTAGGTCAATCAATATCTTGGAACCCTCCCTTGATTCACACTTTGATGATTCATTATTATGCAGAGCATTCCTTGATTCACACTTTGATGGTTCATTATTATGTATAGCATCAATTCTATCAACATTGTCAACAAAAATAGTACCATAACTGACACGTGAAGCTGGTAAAGAAGAGGACCAAGAAAATTGTTTTGCTACACCATTTTGAGGTATATAAGATGAGAAGGGACTTGGCAGTACAACATGTTCTCGTAAAGAATAACCACATTGCTCTTTTCTCTTAAACTCATCCATCAATTTTCTTTGTGTACTATACAAGCGATGGAGTTCATGCACCTGCACATGAATAAGAAAATGTATGAATTCCATTGAAGAACCACAAAAATTGATAGAACTTGACAAAACCGATAACCAAAAAAAAAAAAACTAAGCAGCTAGTTATCATAAACAAATATTATGCACCTATGTAAATTACTTTCAATGATTTCTATACCACCTTGCTTGGAAAAAAAGAACCTGCAGTGGAGGATAGATTTTTCTAAAGGATTTAATTAGGCAAGAAAATCCAAGAATAGAACTTTCTTCACTCAATTGAAAGTTTGAAGCCACTAATCCATTATAGTATGAAATACAGTAGGATGTAAAAAGGTTTACCTGCTTTCTGAATGTAGCTTCATGTGTAAGAATAGTTCGCCTCAACACTTCCTTCTCATATTCTGTGTATCCATTAATAAAACATTGTTTCGACACAGTGCAAAACTGCCAGTTTAGTGCCTCATGTTCATAGTAAAGCGGCCAATTATTGTTTCCTTCATTGGGGTCTTTCATGGAGTAAAATCCATGCTGATAGCTTTTACACTGTACTTTTGTTCCCATTCAAGATAATAATGGCAAGATATAAATGGTATATATTGAAGATATTATCTGATCAGAAGAGAAATGTTTTAGTTTAGAAATGTGATGACAGACCTGAACGATGCAAGATAATAACTTCTCAATAAATATTTCCTACCGACAATGAGAAATATCTGATTGTCATCATTGAAGAGCCAATATATACAGTAAAATATAATTTCCAGGAGTCCCATGTTTAGTTCCAAAAGACAAGGAAAATGTTGAACGAAACCCTAAACTGATCCAAGGGTGGCAATACTTAATGTGATATGCTAAAATGTTAGATAAATGAGTTTGGGATCATAATAAATGGGTTTAGGTCATAAATAAGTTGATGTGCTTAACACATATAATAAACAAGTTGCATATGGGTTTGCACACTTAACATGATTAAAATAATTTTATCCCAATCTTACCTTTTAAAAATATTTATTCATTATTTGTTGTTTTTGTGTATGAATTATTATCATAAAATAGACATACTTTTTACTTTTAAATATTTTTTTACGTATTTTTGAGTAGACATGTTTTATTATAAAATGTAAAAATATAAAATAAACCCTTATCACAAGTTAGTCATGTCAATCATATAGTCTCAAACCATTAAAGGCAATTCATTTATTAATCATGTTGTATATGTTAGGGTGTAATTGTATCATATCATAATTCACAACTAGGTTGACGAGCTGTTTATGACCCTTCAACCTATTTTTCCACTACAAAGTAAACCCTAAAATTAATCCCACAAAGGGAAATTTGAATGACATGTAAAAATGTGAATGCCATTCACGATAAGAAAATGACAATAAAAGGATAGTGTTGTATCACTTTGTTGTCATTTGTACCGAGTCAATTTCAAGGTCTAGTTATTAGGATCCATAAAAAATACAAAAATTATGATTATCGGTAAACCATACTTTTTAAGGTGTCAAGATGTCTCAATGACAAGCTAGCGCACCCTGGACTAGGCTCTCCTAGGTACCCGTTAAAATATTTAAATTTTATTTCTTAAATATATATTATATATTTATATATATACATATATATATATATATCTGATAATAATTATGTATAGTTTAACTCTATTGTTTTCTCGATACATTTAAATACATGAATAATCCTAAGACAACATAAAAAATATAAGGTGCAATAAAACTAATATTTATTTTCATTAATATATATAATTATATATTTCAATAATTGCACATATCTTAATAGTATTCCGCTAAAAAAATTATATTTAAGCTTTTTGCAAAGGAAAATATTTAAAAATCATTGAAAACATACATTTAATCCACTAGATCTAACAAAAGATCTGACCAATTAAAGAGAAGGTGAGGCGAGAAACCAAGGTGTGGTCATCTTATGCCTTGGCACCTAGGCAGTGCTTAGGCACCCATCATTAAAAGCTTGCAGTAAATTGTCTTCTTCCACGAAGCTCATTAAGTATGCATTACATGGCAATAACATATAAACATATGATCAAACATATTGTATGAAAGGTCCATGGGAAATGTCAATGAATTCATTAGGGACAATAATGGAATGTAAGTGGATTGCTGGTTACTAAAGAGATTTCAATTCTTAAGTCCTCCATAAGTATGTAGCATGGCAGCAACATGCAAACATAACCACATTGTACAGGGAGACTTATAGGAATGTAAATGAGTTCAACAGGGGCAAGAATGGACCCAAGTGGGTCACCCAGCCGATGTACCATGAAAACCAATGCATCAGTAGAGCCAATTCTAGATGTAACATTTATGGATTTATCATGCTAAACAAAAACAGGCCCCATCATGCCATGTAGAATTTTTCTTTTTTTTTACCTATGAACTGTGCTAGAAACAAAATTAACTGCCTGTAAATGACAAAGCTAACAAATGATGCCATAAGCAACAAAAATTTTGCAGCACTAGTACAGAGTGTGGGACATTTACACAGTGCATATCATCCTAGCAACAGGCCATTGTACCATATCTTAGTGATGTTCTAATCTTGTATACCACCAGTGAAAAAGAAGATTGATGCCCAAGAAATTTTCACATTTCCTATTGAAAAAATAGACATTATTGTTTATTTTCATCATAAAAATCCAATTTCAAAGTTCACATTACTGGCTCGAAACTTGTGAAGGTCAGATTGTGCCACGTAGTTTTGTTGCATCCTTGGACTTCAAAACTTAAGGCATAGGTTGCTACAAAACAGAATGCAGCTTGATCTGTAAATTATGCAATTACCACAAGTATGTGTGATTAGGTTGCATGAGATGGCAAGACTTGCACAAAATCCTGCAATATTGAGAAGACTTCCAAGTAATAACTTGAATGATTGTTTATCAACCATACACCAAGCAGTCACGTAATCATTAGTGGCTCATTTCATCAACAGCATTATTTTATCAGCTTCAGCCTGAATAAAAGGTTGAGGATTATGTCTGCCGGAACCTGCATTTGTGCCAATGTAGAGAAACTAATCAAACTAGAGAATGTTTTGGAATGTATTGCCAACCAGTGCCCTACTTCAGTAAAATTCAGCAAGCAGAATGTGAGAAATGGAGAAAATCTAACGTGATGAGAAATCTCAACAGCGCTTTTTCCCTTTCTGAAGGAACAAATGGGCATTTAGTGCAAATGATTTTTGTTACAGGAATGAAATAAGCTATCAAAGAAGTATATGGATAACAGAAAAGCTATCGCAGAACAAGGTGAAAAACAAATGACTAAGGTTTCATTTGGTAATGATCTTTCAGTTCCATCTTCTAACTCCGTATAAACTCACACATGATCATCACCGCACAAATCGTCATACACAGAGTTTTATCTCAGTGGAGTTCAATTCCATATGGTAACGAGACTCAACTTCCTTTCCACCATATTCGAAACTAGAGTACTTTGTCACCAAACATACCTTAAGGACCTTAAAGAACAACACATTCACAATCATGAGTTTCAGAAAAATACATTCACAATTACAGGCCACATGCTAGAAGCCACTTTTATTCAAAAATAATTCAGTGCGCCATCACAATAACTCAATGGCAGGGGGTACGGGATATGGTCAAAGAAATGTTCTCATTCCGATCAGGAAGAGAAAATCCAAATTCCAATTCCCAAATCCACCGAAGAAAACCATATTTCGAGCAAACCCAAAGGAACTCACCGAAAGAAACTCCGATCCTCGAGGAAGAGACGAGCGTAGGAATCCCACCTCACGGCCATAAACCCCCAGTTCTCAATACAAACCCCGCGGATTTCAGGACCTAGAGAACGAGCACGTCGAAAGCACGAGAGAAAAAACGAAGAGCATAAAATGCGAAGAAGGCTACCTCGCGCCACGAATCTCGGATCGCGGCTTCTCGGCATCCCGTCGTCCAGGACTCAGCAAGGAGGCCGGTGGAAACCAAGTGCCCATCAACCCAAAACACCCCCCCCACCCTCCCCCTCCACTAGAATTCACACTCCCTGAAGCAGTAAAGCGCAGGAGTAAAGGAGTAAGGAGAAGGGCGGTGGTGGTGGGCGGTAGCAGCAGAAGTAATGGATTCCCTCTACAGAACCGTCCAATTGAAGTCCCCCCCTCCTCCTCCTCCTTCTGGGCTTGCAGCAGATATTGCCATCAGAAGTGATTCATCCGCGTCGAACACATCGATCTGCAGGGGGTCCAGACACAGAAGAGAGAGAGAGAGAGAGAGATCGATCTCAGAGATCAGAAAATCTTTCGCAGTAACAGAGGACCTTCGAAATGCGAGTGAGTGACAGCAAATTTGTCAACTTCCTTCCGGTCTTCCGACCCACTCCGTTTTGCGTTTGCCAAATGCAACATTGGTTTCATTCGTTTTTAACGTATATATTTTTATTATTTAAATTATTTTATAATTATTATATAATTTTAATTTAATTTTAATTTTAACTTTACCTAACTCTCAAATTTTTTTAAAAAAAATGTCACTACCTAATTTTGTTTGGAGTCATTTGTTTAAACTGTAATGATTGTATATTGATGATAATTATCATCCATTGTTACATATATAATATTTTTATCAAATAACTTTAAAATTTTATAATAAAAATTATCATCGTAAACAACAAACTTTCTCAAAAAGTACACTTCACCTCGTCTAATCTTACCTCAAAACAAACATACTTTTTTTATATACAATAGTAAAAAAAAATTGAAAGTTGGTAAAACAGATACAACCTTAAGTTACCACATGGATAGATATTTTTTGATGTAATTACCTAAAACCCCATTTTGATATTTGTTAGATTTAATTATTTTAATCGTTAAGGGAGTGTTTATGTAAAATACGAGAAACGATAAAAAATTATAAAAAATTTAATTTATTATTTTCATAATTTTTTATATTTTTTAAATGTACGAACTCATTTTAAATGTCGACTAGATCGATGGAATTATGATCAATATTTTGACTAGATAACGTGTCTCGATTAATATTTAAATATATTTATAAAGCAGATGGGTTAGATTATCTTTGTAATATTTATTATTTAAATGCATTTTTATTTAAATTTATCGATGAAACCTTTTTACATAATAACCGCTTGTTTAATATATTATTTTACGGAAAAAAGGAAAAGGATGCCGTTTAACTGATATATTTTCACTTTTCGGTTCGATAAAAGCGTGCATTTAACAAAGAAAAAGAAAACAGGAGACCTGAGAAAATAAAAGATAAATATGAGTGGTAAGTAATGTTTAGAATGATAAAAGTACAAAAAGCCCAATTAAAGACTGTTTATTGTTTAATAATTTTTTATAAAAAAAGAAAAAGGTACTATTTAATTGATACATTCTAACTTCCCGATCCGACAAAAAAAGCGCATATTTAACATAGGAAAAGAAAATAGGAGACCTGAGAAAATAAAAGACAAATATGAGTAGTAAATATAGCATTTAACCTGATAAAAGTATAAAAATCCTAATTAATTGGATCTTCGGACAATTGTCTAGAATGACGAAGCTAATTAAGCTTCACGAAATTATTGAAAAACAAATTGATGGACTCCTCCTTGTCGTCATTCAAGTGAAACGTTGTTATTTTATTAATTTTATCTTTTAAACAGGTAACGTAAGAATCGGTCCACGTACACGTGCCTTTCTTTGGTGAGTTTTCTTTTTATTTTTTAAGATAATATCGTAAACGTCCGCAACGGTTTTCTACTTATACAAGTGTGTACCGTGAAGTGTATTGATTAAGTACTTACTCCTTAATTAATTTCGTTTAAACCTTAACTTCACTGGCATATGGATATGGTACTATTTTACGCGCACTTTGTTCAGAAGCGCCGTGGGTTAATGATGGAAGCGTATGTAGGTACTGATTGGGCGTTGTTTCTGCGGTATGTGGTCCACCAGAGTACAGGAAATGCACATACCGATCATCAAAATTAATGTCCAGCAGTTACAGAAATGGAGGATGAGGAGTCGAAGCGAAAGAAGGTGAAGGAACTTAATTGATTTCACGATAAATACAGGTGAATATTGAGAAGGATGGACACCAAGTAATACTACTACTGTCGTTAGAATCCTTATCATCATCGTAAAGTACTGTCTTTACTATGGCCAGCAATCAACACCTGTTACCCTGCAGCTTGAAATCATTTGATAATTTTTTTAACAACTCTACGGTTTCACGGTAAATTAACTAAGTTGCGTTGTTTGATAACAATGTGTTAGGTTGCGAGTTTCGTTATTAAATAAAATTAGATTTTACGATAAATTATAAGATAAAAATTTATATATAAGAATTTATGTAGTGACAATGATATATAAAAATTTATACAAAATTTAAATTGAAGCTAACAAATAGTTATCAAACGAAATCTCAATGTACGAAGTCGTGCTTCTTCATCGGAATTTAAATGGCAGCGATGCAGCACCCACCTCCCAAATGGTAGGTGTGTGTGGTACGCGTTTGTGTGGTTTGTCTGGATTGGTATCTACGCAGACATTAATTCCTTCGGCCGTCGACTCCCATTCCATTGCAGAGAGAAGGGACCCAAAACTATAGAAAAGAAGAAAAAAGCTTATTTTCGTAACCAAACGGTTTTGTTGATGTGATTCTCTATTTTATTTGGGAAAAAGGTGAAAGAAATTTTAGAAAAACAAAGATTAATTACAATTAATCAAGGATAGGAAGAAAAAGAAAAAGAAAAAGAAAAATGCAGGGGGGGGAAGCGACGTACGTACACGTGTGGTTGAGATTTCACTTTTCTGTCGACTTTAGTTGTATTTTTTATAATTAAAAGTTTAGCTTTTCTTAATTATTGTCATCACATTATTAAAATTTTCGCAGAGACGTGAGACATGTACAAACAAGCATTGATTGCAGGGGCCACCGCCTCCTGCATGTGGTGGTGCCGCTGCTGTGGATGCTGCTGCTGGCGGTGGTTCCCGTACTTGTACCGATCACACACACAGCAGAGCCCCCCCCCCCCCTCCCCCTCGGTCCTGTGTTTTGATGATGGATTGATGGGGGGCGGTGGCGGTGGATCCCCTGCTAGCTTTGCATGCAAGCGACGAGACCTGTCTGCCCCTAAAGCCATCCTGCATTGGTATGCTCATCTCT